>BHEV01031283.1:0-20899 GCA_004319985.1 Emydocephalus ijimae | reverse complement strand
ACCCAACTTAGGACTCGCGCTAAGGTGGGGTCACGTCTTGTTTCTCTCGTGATATCTCGGGCGGTTAATGGCGGTGTGTGGAGTGTCTTGATATGTAACGTGGTTACGGTTGGCGCTGGGTCGTCGAGAGTCTCTGGAAGCGGTGCTTGGCTCAATGCGTCGGCGTGGGGAATGGCTTTCCCCGGGCGGTATTGCAGCCGATAATTATAAGCAGCCAAGAATTCGGACCAGTGAGTCATCCTGGAGGATAATATGTTGGGAGTCGGTTTATCTCCGGCTATTATCCCCAGCAATGGTTTGTGGTCAGTCACAATAGTAAAAACCCAGCCATATACATATTCATGAAATCTTTTAACGGCAGACACAATTGCGAGGGCTTCTTTATCGATTTGGCTATAATTTCGCTCAGTTTTTGAAAACGCCTTNATGACCCCATACCCAAATTGCTTTTTTGTCCAGTAAACGATGTAAAGGTTCAGCGACAGTTGCTTTATGCAGTAGAAATACGTTATAAAAGTTGATAAGGCCTAGGAACGCCTGAAGATCGGCCTTGTTCCGAGGCCTGGGAGCGTTTTTTATTGCTCTTAATTTACTGTCAGTAGGATGAATACCCTGACTGTCAATTCAATATCCTAAAAATTCAACACGATCTGTACACAGTTAACACATTCTTTTTTACTTAAAGACCGGCGTCTTGGAATTTCTGTAGAACTAATTTTAAACGATCCCGTAAGATTTTTGTGGTAGGTGCAGCAATTAATACATTGTCAAAGTAGGGGACCATGCCTTTAAACCCTTGTAGTATCCTCTCCGTAAGGCTCTGAAAGATCCCCGGGGCTACACCGACTCCAAACTGGAGTCGGGTGCATTTAAAGGCACCTCGGTGCGTTACAATTGTCTGTGCCTGTGCCGTCTTTTCATCAACAGGTAGTTGCTGATATGCCTGAGGTAAGTCTAGTTTAGCGAAGACTTTTCCGCCCCCCAGGGAATGGAGGAGGTGCTGCACCACCGGCACCAGATATGCGTTTTGCTGTAGGGCGTGGTTCAGAGTGGCCCGGTAGTCCCCACAAATTCTAATCGAACCATCCGGCTTAATTGGTGTTACGATTGGGGTCTCCCAAGGAGAGTGATCGGTTGGCTCTAGCACCCCTTGAGCTATTAACTTATCGAGCTGTTTGTCAATTTTTGGCTTTAAGGCGAACGGAACTCGATGGGGCTTAAGGTGGATGGGAGCTATTTTTGGATTAAGGCTGAACGATATCGGGGTCCCCTTGTACTCGCCTAGTTTTTCCGCGAAGACGTCCCTGAATTCATGGACGAGGTCCTCCTCCCAGTCACTGCCGCTGATTCGGTTAATGCCTGCCACTTCAATGCCAAGTGGCGCAAACCATTGGAGGCCTAGTAGGCTAGGCCGATCTTTGTCGATCACAGTCAGAGGTAAGTACGCCATGCGGTTCTTGAATGAGACCCGGACTCGGCTGGATCCAATGACTGGAATCCAATTCCCTTGATAGTCTTTAAGTATAAGTCTTTGGAAACGGAGGTCTTGGCGCCGGAGTGTAGGGATGAATTGTTTTNGAAGAGGCGTGACCGATAGAGATAGTTTGGTGAGCCTCTTCTCGCTTCGTAGGGCGATTCAAGGTTCGGTTTCTGTAGGAGTGGTTTACTGGTTCTCGCCTTACAGGACGGTTTCCTGTCGATTGGCGATAGTTAGCCCCCTTCGAGGCCAGGCCGGGTCCCTGTAAGCTTCGGCAGACCTGTCCGATGTTGCCTCTCTTTCCACACTCATGGCAGAGTGCGTCGTGGAATTTGCATTCAGACCTGGAATGGTTGGCCCCACAGCCGGTGCAGGGGTGTAGGGACTTCGGGTAGTGGTCCCGATCGGACTGTAGTCGATGGACCCCTTCTTCGTCGCTGTCTGACGACGAAGAGAGGTCCTCGTGGTGGGTCGTCAAAAGCTGTCCTTCTGACTTGGGTGAAATGTCGCCTGTCGGTTGATGTGCCGGAGTGCAGTTGCGGTGCAGTTGGGCAGCCAACTTCCTGGTTGCTTCTGCTGCAGTAGCATCAGCGATGGCATCGGCAAGGCTGATATCACCTTTCGCCATCAGCTTGCTTTGCACGCCTGGTGCATCTAATCCCAGGACTATTCTATCTCTCAATGCCTCTTCCAGGTCGGTGAACCTGCAGAGGCCTCCCAGGTTGCGGAGGTCTGCGATGAAATCGGCGACGCTTTCTTCTTTTCGCTGGTTTCTTTGGTAGAACTCATGCCATCTTACGAGCGTGGGCACGGTCGGTGCGTAATGAGCTCTTAGTAGGGGTTCGAGGATGTCTCAGTCCATAGCCTTCACTTCAGCTGGCNGGCTTGGCTAGTGCTTTTGCCATCTTAAATACGGTTGGTCTGCAATGCGTTAGGAATACCGCCCGTTTCTTCCCGGTTGAGGCATCCTTCAAATTGTTAATTTCCAAAAACATTTGGAAACGATCCATGTAGGACTCCCAGTCCTCTTGCGGTGGGTCGAACGGAGTGGGTGGTATCACACCGCTGGACATGGTTCCGGTGTTGTGCGTCGTCAGTCACGTGCTCGGCCTCCTCTCCTTGTTTCAGTCAGCTCTGCCGTCTCCAAATCCCACCTTCGTCGCCAGTGTTAAGTTTGAAGCATGGGCGAGAAAGAATGGAGACGAGCCGGTGAAACGGTGAACTTCAACTCTTTATTTACATGGTGACAGCTCAACAGGATGGCTGCGATAGCCTTCTTTACATAGGCAACCCAATAACTGTTTAACCAATAACAACCCAGGAGCGCTAGCTCTGTTAACCAATACGAATGCTCCGTTAATGGCCAATCAGATTCCCCTGAACGGGCCAATCCGATCCTGCCATTAACAGCCAATCAGAAGTGCAGGGCCAGAACCCTGTGCTTAGCTCCAAGCTCAAGATAACTTTATTTAACCTTTATGCATTCACAACACCATGATAACATATTTATTATTTTACCTAAACCAGTTAGGGTAAACAATGTTATCCCTAACAGTGTGCATTGAGTCTGCAAAAATACACCTTAATGTTATATCTTGTAACATTTATGTCAGCCTTTTTTTAACTAGGTAATCACTGAAATACATAATTTGATTAGATATGAATAAACATTTGCATGCCACTCTGTATGGTAAGAGGTTTCAGGCACACATCAAGAACAAAAAAGATGATATATTAAAAGCCTGTAATCCAACACAATTGTATTCTAATTCATACCTCTAGAGTCTAGCTTTGCTGGCTGAGGTACTCTGGGAGTTGACGTCCACAAGTCTTTTTTTTTTTTAACAAATTTTTTTATTGATTTTAAAGACAAACAAACCATCATTAACCATTAAATACATAAAACCTCTTCCCATTATTAATTTTACAAGTCAAATAAAGTATTATTTTATGCAACATAATTGTTTTACACCATTCCAATATAGCTGTGTAGATCGGAGGCACCAAAACGGCTAGCGCGGCAGGGATCGCGCAGGATCGCGAAACCCTGCCGCTAGCGAAGCCGACAAACCGGAAGTTTTCGATGTCCACAAGTCTTAAAGTTGCCAAGGTTGGACACCCCTGGTCTAGACCAATAGTTTTTCACAAAGCTGAACTAAGAATGAGACAAACAGGTATGACAAATCAATTGAACTACCCTCAGTGAACTACCATGGTGCCATTTGGCAACCAAAGGGTGCCAATTCCATTTATCTTGATAATACAAATACACACACACACACACACACATATTACACACACACACACACTTGATTGATATCATGCTACAAAATCCCAAATCCTTAAGAATACATTGGACTTCACAATGTATTAGCTGCTTTTATCCTTTTCTCTATATCTACATATTATCTAAATCTCTGTATATACCATTTTTGTTATTTTTAAAATAGAAAGATAAAAACTAAACGCATATATTAAGTAAGAAAAAGAAAAAAATCAAAATAAGAAAAAGTGCAAGGAAAAAGTTAAAAAAAGCAATAGAAAAGAAGGAAAGTAATCAGAGATAATTGTTTACAACAGTTATAAGTACAATCAGAAAATTGCATCTTACTCTACAGTTATGCTGTGACTTTTTTACTTTCTATAAACTATTCTGTCTAATCACCAAAACATAAATTAAAAGTTCATTTTTTTCTGTTTATGCAAAAACGTAATAAATTTACCTCAGTAATAAACTTAGATATTATCTTTTTTATTATTAAAAAAAGTCAATCTAGCAATCCCAATAGTTTACATTAACTATTCTTCCATTGTAGATAGAGCTCTATCTTTGTGATAGAATAGTATCGCTGCAGTTACCACATACAAAAACAAGGTTTGTGATTTTCCCCCAACTGTTTATCCAACAATCCCAAAAGAGAAACAATGGACGTGTATTGTCTATTAATCCTCTGTTTCAGTGTATGTATTTTAATTCAAAATTTTCTATGTTTTTTTACATGTCCCCCAAACATGATGATGCCCCTTCTTGTTGCTGCAGCATAAATCTGAAGTGTCTTTATACAATCTGGAAAAATTTTTGGGTGATATAAACCAAGACCACATCATTTCATAAAAATTCTCTTTAAGATTATAATGTACTATAAATTTTAACAAGTTCAACTTCATATTTCCCTCTGTTATAATCAACATATCAACCACCTATATTGTATAGAACTTGTTCTTCAATTTCAAACTTCAGAAAAAATTTATAGCGATAGAGAATATTTATAGCTCATGATTGAAATGAGGGGTCCTGGATGTTCTCTGATCTTGACTGTTTACTTGCAGACATTTCATTACCCATACAAGGATGTTACTTCATTTGGGTAGTGAAAACATCTGAAAGAAAACAACCAAGATTAGAGAGAACCAGGGACCCTTCAAAATTTATACATTTTAGTAATTGTATGTTTATCATTTGTCTCTAATTTAATTTCCAACTCAATCCTACAATGATCAAAACTAATTCTTCTGTCTATTTTAAATCTTTCAGATTACTGTAAATAAGAAAGTTCCTGGCATCAGAATGGGACAACTCGCGACAGGACAATTCATTGTGGGACAATTCAACTTAATTATTTAAAATAATTTTAAAAACATTTTAATTTTTGTCATCATATTTCATTTTTATCCCTCCTTTGGTATCTTTTCTTTAATGATTCTATTCCACTATTTCTTCAATAATAGTGTAACACTTGTCCTGCAGCAAGTTTTATCGTGGCAAGTTGGCTATGGTTGGCCATGGTGTGGTCACAACAACTTGGCTGTGGCAACTTGACCACAGTGAGTTGGGAAACAGCAAATTCTCTTAGAACTTTCTGGCATATCTGCTAAAATATTCAAAAAACGTTGGCAAATCTTTTTTTGGGGAAAAAAATCCAATGGAGATTGATTGAACATGATTCTGTTTGTTATTACAAAAGAAGAGGGAAAAAAGTCCCTCAGTAGTATAACAGTGTCCACCTGTTAAAAGTATGAAACAAATAAGAGAGCAGTGCATAAAGATTATTAACCCACATCAAAGTTAGCCAAACAGAATTAACCTTCTAGCATAGATAATGCATTTTAATTTATATATCAATACAGTACAATACTTTGTACTTTAGTATATTTTAGTAAGAAAGCTTTTAAATGAATATTTTTAGATAAATATGTATGATCTATACATTATTGTATTTTGAATTTAAATAAAGGACCACATAATCTAGGTTTTGAGTCTGATTGTTGAGAACACAAGGAATGTGAAGTGGTTTCCCCATGTTTCCTCTCCTTTGATTTCTATTAATCTGGTCATCTGTACATTTTTCTAAGCAACTTTTAGTTGTTGACTTATTTTGTTTTCCCAATGACTGTATGCTCAAGGCATTTCTCAATATTTGCTTGACTATTTTTAATAGGAAAATATTCATGCTTAAATGAAATGAATCAAATTAAATGTTTATTTCATTTTACATTCACATTTATTTAACAGCTTTTAATTTACTGTTTTATATTGTTTAGGATTCAGTTTGTGCTTAATCTGTTCATATCTCCAAAGTAACTAGAAAACCATTCTGCTTCCTTTTTTTAGAAATTAATTTTTACATATCCACTACTTTCTTTAGCTGATTATTTTTGACACAATATGTTCCATGATAATTGACAGTTTAAATTTAATTACATTAACTTTTTCATTGTATAATAAAGCCACATGTTTGAACTTTGTGCATATTCTGTAACATAACTTGTACGTTTTAAATTTTCTACTGTCTGTATTCCTTATGTAATTTTCCCTTGATCTATAATACAAGTCTATAACACAAACTTTCTGTAACAAACAAGGTCCAATATCTGTACCATTTCATTAGACTTAAAAACTAATGTCTTCCTTGACTCCGGCTCAAGTCATCCACAGTATTCCTTGGCCACAATAAAGTGGTTTGTTATTACCTTTTTATGGAATGATATTTTATTTACTTCAATTTTCTTGTGATCATCCAAGTACTAGCTAAGGGCAACTTCAGTAAGTTTTCTCAGGATCAGTTAAGGACTGGCACCTGTTGTGACCTGTTATGTGTAAGCATTTGTGCATCAGTATAACATGAGAACTAGGATATAGTCCTATTCTCAGGTGCCTGTCCAATTTCTAAAGACATAAATTGAATGCTTCTGTTTGGTATTATTGCTTCTATTAAGCAGTTGTATTTTAAAATAATCTATATATTAGGGAAAAGTCATCCTGGCATGGACACATGCAGTTTTCTGACTACAACTACTGTAAACAACTACTAATTTTCTTCCTTGCCCCATTAAAATACAGAATTTCATTTAAAAAAACACCTATGTTAAAAATTCAATGCCTGTAGAAATTCAACTTCTCACACTGTGTAATCATTATCTTCTGCCAAGATTATGAAGGCAATGGACAAGCCATTGTAAAAAAAGGTGACCTTTATGTGAAAATAGATTCTATTAAAGCTATTTTCACAAGACAGGGAAACATTTTAGGCTGCCACAGGAAGGCAGGAATGTTTAGAGTTTGATTGAAAGTAAATTTGTTCATTTAAAACAATGTATCAGTGGCAGAAATATATAGGAAATCAAAACACCTCTTTTCTACAGTATTCTTACTACCAAGAATAGACCTAGACAATATAAAGAATCATCTCAATCTGTTTTCTTCCCAGCCAGCTTTCATACTTAAGGACGTGGTATGGCTAGGGTGGGTCTAGTGCCATTGTGTGTTTTATATACTTAACAAAAAATCAACATGCTCCAACACAAATGGAATCTTGTTAATAAATAATACAGAAATGATGAGAAGGGACCTCTGTTGGAGCAGATCAGATACTTTTCTAAATCTATCTGGCTATTAGAATTTGGAGGTGGTGAAGCACTGACTGGGTGATAGACAGGGAAGGACTGATAACATCCCTCCTGGAAAAAAAGAGAAGTAGTGATCTCTCTTCTATGCCAGGGCGATAAAAGTCACAGAAGGTCCAGAAGCAGGAGGGACACCAGGCTGCAGAATAATGAAAGGATTATGGAATATGCAAAGATATTAATCAAATAGAACTTGAGAGGGAATCCTAGCAGGTCAGCTACAGCAGAATTAGCAGGTTATTGGCTCAATTGAGGCAGGAGTAGTTAGTTGCATGCATTGATGGTGCTGTGATTAGGGAAGTGATAGTTTAAGAGATTCTTCAAATGAATGAATTTGAAATTGAAAAAAAATTCATCAGTGGGAAGAGGAGGCAATCAGATTTTGTTGGTGAGAAAAAAAGAAGAATAGCAGGAGGTACAAAAGGGGAAAGGAGCCAACAGTCTACTGAAAATGCCTTCTTTTAGTTCCGTATTTTCATTTGTGATTATTTTGAACTGAAACTCCTACTGATAAATGGCAAATATGTCTGTAATAAAGCTAATTTATAATTATAGGCTTATTAAAGCATTAGGCTAGAAATTGGTAAACTATGAGTTCTAGTTCTACAGTCAGCTAGGTGATCTTGGGCCAGTCATTCTTTTATAACCCTAGAAAGCAAGCAATGGAAAACCACTAATTAAAAAAACCTCGACAACCAAACTGTTGGGACATGTCCAGGCAGTCACTACAACTAAATGCTGAAGGAACAACAACAACAAAGAATAGGCAGACTTGGTGTGTAATAGATATCTTTATGCAATTGAAAATTGGAGAAAACTCCCCTACAAAAATTAGGAGTATAATTTTTGAAAAAGTATTCTTGAGGATGGAGAAAAAAAAGGAAGTATGGAAGAAAATTTCAGTTAAAAAAAGAACCTGGTAATAAATGTTTGTTTATAAATAACATTTTTTCATCATCATGTTTTTTCTGCAGGGTTCTATTTTATAAATAATAAGTAATAATAAACAACAAATGATTTATCTATCTACAGGGGTAGTGCTCCACTCGATTGAGGGAAGAGGGTCAGTCAGATAAGTATCTGAGCCGCAAAAAAAAAGGAACAAAATGTAGAGAAAGAATATTAGTCTCTAATCCAGAGTTCTTCAAATTTGGCAAGTTTCAGATATTAGACTTCAACTCCTAGAATTCTATCCTGGAAATTTTGGAAGCAGACTACCCATCTTAAAGTTGCCAAGTATGAAAAACATTGTTGTAGGGCTAGGCAATAAAGGACATTTGTATGTCTGCATGCATTCACATTTGTTAGCTTCCCAACTCCAAAAGACTCCAAAGTAAGTATTTATGCTACCTAACTGTATATCTATTGTCCTTAGAAAGCTGGAACATGCAAAACTCAATGACAACACAAACAACATAACATCTATGTAGCCCTGTTCTCTTATGCAGGTTTTATTACTCTTGGAAGCTGCACAGACAAATATAAATTAAAAGATAAAGCTCTACTATAGGATCTGACATAGAGAAGACAAAGATGTTACATGGATTTGTATGATATTCAAATAAAGTATCATCCCTTTTAATATTCTTTTACCTGCGCCTTTCACATTAAACATTTGCTTTTTACTAAATATATATACATAAATATATATATATACTAAATATATATACAGAAGCCTGATGATGGCAGATGAGATTCTGCTAAAACGTTGCTACAACTTTAAAAGCACAACTACAATGACGTGGGAAAATACCCACACAAAGCTGAATGCCATACATGTAAGTATACAGAATTTTTAAAAAGCTCTGGCAAAACCTGATCATTTACTTCTGACAAGTGAAGCCTGGTATTGTTCTGACAGCTCCAGAATACTCCATTACAGGGACAGCACTTCAAACATAACAACTGTCAATTCCACAGCATCACTGCAAGTGATGTGAGTCCACATAGTACTTTTACAGTCTGTTCAGGATGTTAATCACTCCGTATATGCCATTGAATTGACATATTTTATGGATGTCTCTTTTAACAAAACTAAAACCTTCATTATGTTTTACTATTTATCTTCATTTCAGGAAGGATTTTCAAGAACTATTGGTCATCAAGCACCTTGGCTTGAAATGCTAAATAGATGGAATCTAGTAGAGGACTACTTAATCCTGTTGAAACAGTGGCACAGCACAATGTTGAACGCAAACACAGACTTTAAAAAGAAATAATCATCTTTTCTCATCTCCTTCCACAAACTTCATCTTGGTTCCAAGCTCTTCCTGAGTAAGGGACATAAATATAATTGTACAATTTATATAACATAGGTTAATTTAAAAGGGCATCCTTGGATACACTCAGCCACGTCATCAACCATATACCACAGATTTCAAATATTTGCTGGTATTCTTTTACTTAGTATCAGGGACCCGTTTCTACCAGTTCTGTCCACCACTATAGAACCAGTAGCTCTGAAGAACAGCAGACATTAGAACCGGTTCTATGTCTGCTGATGTTTTTGCCCACCCGCCCACCTGGGCTCTTACCTGATCTTTATTTCCTGATTTTTCAACTTCAGCTGCTGAACAGCTGCAGTTTAAAAAGCAGGAAAAGAGGGCTGTTTCAAAGGCTGCTTCTCTGCACACAGCTTGCTGATGACGATTTACAGGCGACAATTTACAGGTGCCCGCTCCCAGCGTGCAGGGAAGCACATCATAAATTACCAAACCTCGTAAATCCCGAACCGGTAGTTAACCCTGTCGTATGCCACCCCTGCTTAGCATGCTGGGTAAATGTCAAGTTGCAATTTACCTTTTAAAAGAAATGGTACAAATAAAATTTATTTGGTGGGTACATCCAGGTAGAATGATAACTGTTTATTGTGGTATTAAATTATATTATATAGTAAGCTAGAATTATAGGAGCATTAGTCATCATGAGTCTCCTATGGATAGAAAGGAAGAATATAAATAAAAGAAATTGTTCTGATTTAGTTATTAGGGCTAGGCTTATTTATTTACTGACAACCCTTATAGCTTGTTGATTTATTCAGCTTGGTATACTTGACATAGGCTAACAGCTATTTACTGTCAGGTAGGACTACATATAAATAATGGGGCTTAAACCTGGTTCCTTGTGAAAGGATGAACAAGGGTTTTCTTTGACCAGCCTAATTAGGAACTAACTGATCTCACCAAGCAGAAATGTATACTGCAATGGTTAAGAAAGAACCACGTTTCACAACCCATAGTTGTGAATGTAATAAATTGTAAATTCCTTTGGTTTGATTTGGTTTGGTTTATAGTGTGTATAAATCCTGTTTGTCAATCTATAGATTCTATTCTATCTATAATATTTCAGAAGCAGGAACAAAGTCATAAAGAACATTCTTAAGAAAAACTTGCCACCATATACCTGCTGTACATTTAGATTGCAATTACTGCAGAGTACAAAAAAAAAAATCAAAACCAAAATTAGATAATTATATTTTTTCCCCTAGTTGTGAGTAATCATACTCTATGGGAAGTGGGGAATTAATCCATTAAAATATAGTACATCAAAGTTAATTAAATATGAGTATGAATAGGTACTTAGATAACATAATCTGAAAAATTATTGCAAAAATGATACTTGTCCAATTAAATTTGATTCATTTGCAACATTAACCCTATCCTTTGAGATAAAGTCCTTAACAATTCCAAGATACTTATTTAGATCACTGGGAGTGATATAATTCCAAAAATACTTTGGTACTTTCACCTATTTATTCATGCAATGAAATAGTTGAGCTATTCAAAATACTGAAGCTGGAATATAGCAAAAGCATCTTTCTGAAATTAAATAAAGTAATTGCACAAATTTCATTAGCTGTTAAGCTGCATGACAAAGAAATTTGGAGGATATCACTTTCTTTCATTAGAAAGGAAATTTAATAGGAAATAAAGCATGTCAAGGCCAAAAGAATATATTCTTTGTGGCCAAAACTAAACTTGAGATGGTATTAGCAAAGAGAGATCCTGTTTGGTATGAGGGCTAAGGTGGTGAACTATAAACAAAAGAAACTTCTAGCATGAAAGCCTGCTGGGCGACTGTTGTGGTTCGCCAGCAGCCTGTGCAGATGGCAGTGGAATCGGACAGTGGGGAAGAACAGGAACCAGTCCGAGAATCTGGGGAGGACTTGGGTAAGGGTCCTGCATCCAATGCAGAAATGTGACTAACATACTTGCCAACATTTTGGAATCCTGAAGAGGTAGATTTTGCGAGGGAGCGAAGCGACCAAGCCCGAGCGCGCTTGCGCGCGAGGGGGGGAGGGTGTGGGAGGGGGGTGAAGACGGAATACGGCGTTTTTGAGGAACGAGTTCCTTGAAATTATCATTTAGTATTCTAATTACTAGCTTATTTTAGGGAATCAACGCACAATGAAGGGAAAATATGACTTCCATTTCATTTTATGGTAGGTTTGCTACAAAATCGGTAGATCAGAAGAGAAAATCGGTAGCCTTTCAAAACCTCTAAAAAGCGGTAGTCTACCGCCCAAAGCGGTAGAGTTGGCAAGTATGGACTAAGACCATCTGGGAGTTATGTGCTGACTCTGGAGCCTCCAGAGTTTGGGAGCAGTGAGGTAAAAGAACAATGGGAGCCTGTTCCCAGTGTGTGTGTCCACAGAGCTGCTAGAAGGTAAGAGCAGCTAAGACAAAAGTGGCAATTCAGGAGTAAGACTTGGAGGTGAATGCACTTCACCTAAGGTATAAAGGAAGTGCAAGGGTAGAGAAACCTTTGCAGGAAGCAAAGTTGTTCACTTTATTCAGATTAAACCTTGAAGCTCTGTGTGGACTTTGTACTTCAGTTGGTTTTTTACAGTTAACTTGACACAGTTGTTGGCAGCAATTCAAAGGACATAAAGGTGGGTGCTTATCTTGAGGGACTGTTTGGGACTCCTTACTGGCTGGAAATGAACATAATTCCCAGCTTTGAAATAAAACAACAGTTGTTTGGACTAAGCGTGTGCTTAATTACGATCTCAGGAAGCCTTGGTCAGAAACAGTGACTTTAGATCAATCACTCTCAGTTTGGGTTGTTGCTGTGAGGAAAATAGAAGGTGGGAAAATTAAGAATATACAGTATACTATTTTGAGCTGACCGAATAAAGGTAGAGAAAAAAATCACATAAATTAATATGATAGACAGCAATATGATAAATAGGTAGTTAGCTAGGTAGCCGAACATAAGCTAAAATTTAGGAAGCAAAACATAAGCTAAAAAATTTCAGGTCTGATTGGCATATTTGAAAAATCTTATATGGGCAGAAAGGCATATGTCCAATATGAGAGGTGAACTCTGGAACAAATGTTCAATGTACCATTCCTAAATTGGTTCAAATTTATCTTTTAGATTTGATTATAATAATACAAGCATTGTTTAAAAACTAAATGTTGGAACAGTCATTCTAGTTTAGTTATTTTCTTCTAGGACAATTTGAATTACCATTTGTGATGTTAGCAGTATTTTAAATCAATTACTGGAATCTGATCTCCCCAGACAGGATATATTTACAACAGTGTCTATAGTGCTTTACAATAAACTGAAGAATGATTCATGCTATTTTCTTAGCCAAAGTCATCTGCAGTAATCTGGAGCCATAGTGACAGCAAAACTAATACTATTCTGTAGAATTTGCTGCTTCACTCAGGGGTCAGACTAAATTTATTTCTATTATAAATATGATAGTCAATATCAGAGTTCAAATGAAAAAGAAGTTAATTTTGCTTTCTTATGCATACTAAATAGGGACGGTTTTATAAAGAACAACTTTTCCTTATGTAGAACAGTGTGGTTAAATAAGCATTTCACTCAACCTGTTATGAAGTCATTGACATTTTTATTGCTGCTGATTACCTACAATTATTTTTGCTTCTCTTATGCAACACTGATAGAGATACTCTGTCTACTTTCTACCAAAAGCATCAATTGCTAAGCGCCTATTATCTCGTTCTTGCCCCTAAAATATCTTTTTTATGATGATTATTATTACTTTGCTATTTTTCATATATGCACTGGATTCCTTGTGTATCTAATCACACTTGGCCAATAAAATGTGCTGTCCATTCCTGTCCTGTCCTACCAAATTTTAAAAATCTGTAGTAAACTTTTATTTGTAATTAGCTACTAAAGGCAGTATCAGTAGTCAAAGAGAACTAAAAAAGCAGCTATATTAAGACAAACCTATATGGAATCTATTAACTGTCCTCTAAAAAGTTAGTAAGTATATAATATTTAATCAGAAAAAAGAAAAGGGAAAGGAAAGGAACCTCAGTCCATAAGACAGATTGAAGTTTATCCGGATACATGGCTTCCTATTAAAACAGATGTCATTCCGGTATTCATGTATTATTCAAGAACTGCACAGGATTTATGAACTAAAGCTCTGCTG
Organism: Emydocephalus ijimae; assembly: GCA_004319985.1. Classification (NCBI taxonomy): domain Eukaryota; kingdom Metazoa; phylum Chordata; class Lepidosauria; order Squamata; family Elapidae; genus Emydocephalus; species Emydocephalus ijimae. Next base: position 7,100 of record BHEV01031283.1, on the reverse strand, counting down.
TCTCTTCTTGGTGCATTATCGACTCACCCATGCAAATTGCTCAGCATTTTGGTTACTATCAAGCTAGGTAAAGTGAAAAAATCCTTTTCCACTTCAATAACTTACTGAATTTAAGGGACGTGGATGCACAAGTTATGCTGGAATTTTTTAGCATAATGTTATACTTACTGCTCTTAGAATTTCTAGGGAAAAATATCTGTTTCATATTATCTGTTTCAATATATATTTCAGATATTTGCTTTTGGGGAGCTTAAATGTTTTGATTATGAACAACAAATAACCTACACTTATACCATTTAATATGCTTTTTTAAAAAAGAAAATAAAAAGTGAATAAAAAGTGTTTTGATATGGTATCTTTATAATAAAGTACCTATGTCAAATCTGCAACTTCTCCTTATGAGAAAATGCCAGGGGGAGAAGCCAACTCATATATTTCAGATGGATTATATATCTCTTCCTATATATGCAATATTAGAAATTGTAGAAAAATGTGGTGTCTTCATACCAGACTACATTTTTTCCAAGGACTGTTTTAAAAAAGGAAGAAATAAACTGAAATTATTTCATTCTTGAATAACTGAAAACAGAGTGATACATGCTGTAAAAGCCAAGTCAATTTTGTTCAGTTTGGCTCTATCCCAATATAAGCCTTCAGCTTTTAAAAAAGGAGCAAAAAGTATACTCTTGCTCTCTCCATATTTAAATATTTTTTAGAAATATCTTGGCCTGCTAATTTTATGAATAACTTTGCCAAACTCAAAAAAAAATTCCAACGATTCCCATTAAAAGGTTTTTCACATATACATATACCGTATATTTTCACAAGCAGTGTATCTGAGAGAACAAAGAACAGAAATTGTAATATGTGTAACTGAATAATATAGACTGCTGTAAGTTTACAAGACAGCTGCTATGCATCTATTATTTGGAATTACGTAGTGTTTCAATGAACATCAATTTTATTTCTTAATGAGCCAATTGCACTTATGCTGATTCTGCATCATAAAGGCTGTGTAAATCAATGTCTTTTGACAAAAAGGAACAATACTGTTAGCAAAGATTCTCTGATGATACTTGGAAATACTGTGTGCAGCACTAACATCAAAACAGTACTTTTATTTTGGAGAAAAAAGCTTCTTTTTGAACACATCAATATAATTGGCTTCTTTGCAGGGTTTCCTATCTGCTTCCCAAAGGTTTTTATGTCCTGTTTCAATTTGTTTGAAACTTTCCAATCTTTGTGACATTCTTTCAGGATGGATCTTATATTAGCACAAGCAGACATCAGTGAACAGTGAGCATTAAATATATACCAGTAGTGCTTTTAAAAATGATAACTGAAACCAGAATTTCCACTCCTAATTGACAAAGCGTGTTACATGACTATGCCACTTAGTGATGAATATACCAAAAATGCTAAATATGTTAGGTAAATCATCATGGGTTGTTAAGGGAGGATGACACGTGATCACTATATTTGCCCACTTTAAAGTTGACTTTGTCGAAAACCACTAAAAAGTTTGCAAATGAGGATCACCTGACCATAGGCTGCCACAAGCAATATAAATATGTGCACTGCTCATAATTATCATTTGTTCAACACCACAGTTAAGTTTGAACAGATGCTAAATGAACAGTCCTTAAATAAGGACCACTTACAGATTATAAGGTTGACTCAATCTTGTATCCTTCTGAGGTTGGTGAAGTGAGGGCCAGATTGTTGTTAACAATATCCTGATATTGTAAACCACTCCGAGTGTTGTAAAGCACTATGCTTTACAACACTCGGAGTGTATATAAGTCTAAGTGCTATTGCTATAATTGAGAAAATCTATTGATATTACATAAACAATAATAATTAAGTGGTTCAGTGGCCTAGAAGTCAAACTCTCACCTCACAATCAGAAGGATGTGTGTTCAATCCTAGGTAGAGGTGGCACAATGAAAATTTATCTGCTGAATAAAATTTTGCATTGATGACAGGAAGAAATTCAGCCAGTAAACACTCTGCTCCATTCAGTTGCTCAGACTCCACCCCACAAGGGATTATGGGATCATTAAAAGTAGATGATGGTGAATCAATAATTAATCAATTAAAATTATCAGAGTAAAATTAATTAAAATTGTAAAATAATTACAATTACAATACAATTAAAAGATGCCTCATTTAACTTATTTATCTATCATCTGTAAATAACAATTATATTTTTATGAAAACCACACCAATAAAGGAACTTGAATACAACACATGTGCCCTCCCCAGCAGAAGTGGGAGGGGGGAGTAAGAACAGGATATAATATAAATACTTAGTTATATTTTGAATTTATATTTTAATATAAATTTAAAAGATTATATTTTAAAATGTTCAAACAAGGCTAACAAATGTAAATGGATATTAAAACAAACTTTCAAACATATATTTTGAAATGGGCATTGCTCATGAAATATTTGAATAGTCTATTCAAGCACTGGTTTCTATCTATTAATGTCTTTTTAATAGAAGAAAAACACTGGACTAGTAGATCAGCTTTCCACCTCTAACTTCTTAATGCATCTTTTCAGGTTAACAAATTCACGTTACAATATTTTCAAAAACATTACACTGTGTTTTCTGAGATTTTGCCAATCCTCTCTCACACAGAGAGATATACAGTATGTATTTTTAAAAGCTAATCAGTTGAATGAATACTTTATTATTTCAGATATAAACATGGAAATAATAAAAAGGTCAGTGAAAGCAGGTTGTGTTATTTAGGTCTTGTCCAGCACATTGTGCAGACACATCTGCTGTTACGAGTAACCATTGATGGTAGCTATAAAGAACATTAACTTGTCTATTCCTACATAAAACTACCAATTATGAGGCTATTTTTACAAGGAATGTAAGAGTGAAAATATGGAATAGAGAATCCATGAATATTTTTGACATTAGGCAGAAAACATAATGGAAAAGCTCTTAGCAGTAACGGTTACATTTTATCTAATGTCATGTTTACATTTATATTTGTATGAAAAGGAATTAAATAGTTACAAGTATTTATTATGAAAAACTCTTCACTTAGAAATATTTTATAATACCTCTACCCTTCAGAGATTCTGTAACACAAACCCATTGTTAGAAAACAAGAGACTAAAAGCTCTTTCTTGATTTATATTTTTATAAGAACTTCTGAAACAGGATTTGCTCCTCTTTTACCATAGGTGCAAACTATTTTCATCCTTGGTTTTTAGTTCTCATTATTGCACAATATCCAATATTCTGCCTCATATGTGTATACACATGAAGACAGAAAGGTCTCCAAATCTTCAAATGCATTATATACTAGGCATGTTATAAAACTGTCTTGCCTTTTACTCTCGTTTGTTTTTCACTAGGAAACTTTTAAGTGGGAAGAGCAAAAATATCAACAGTCAGTTTTCAGTTTTTTAAATCTTATCACATTGAACGCCTCTTCGATTTCCAAATGTTTATATAAAAGTGCCATAGTACTGACACAATTTGATTGGACCTTTGCTTCAAGATAGCCAATTGATATTCTAATGACAATTCTGCAGAGTTTCAAAGTTTCAAAGTTATACAAGATAGGTAAAAAAGATTCAATAGTCAAGTTTCTCAAGCTTTACATGTTTCAGTAGAATTTTCAGTAGAATTTTGAACCAGGTCCCACTGTTAGTTCAATGACTAAAATTCTGTCAATTATACTTTCAATAAAGTTTGTCTCTTACACAATTTTTAATCTAGAGCTGAAAACTGCCTTTTTAATTACTCATCAAATGTCATAGTTTGTCCATGTGGATCAATTCATGTTGTGTGAAAGCTGAAAAGACAAAGAATGAGAAGCACCAGAACCGAACAAAAGGTAGTTCTGGTTCTTCACAAAAGATCAGCAAAAAGCAGCTAAAAATCTGAAGCCTGGGACTGCATTGAATGCTCTCAAGTAAATCAAATCTTAATTTCTTCCAAGTGTGATTATTTTCAGAAAGAGGATTATTGCAAAGGGCTAGGGTACAACTACCTGATGGAATATGTATCATTTTAAGCTTAAACAAAGGAAATGGAATAAATAAAAGTTATTATATATATTTTCCCAATTATTTTATCCTTGCAGTATTATGACAAAAGAAACATACAGGTAATCCTTGTCTTAGGATCGCCATTGAGTTCAACATTTATGTTGTTAAGTGAGTCATTTAAGTGAGTTTTGCCTCATTTTATGAGTTTTCTTGCCATAATTAAGTGAATCACTGCATTTGATTAAGTGAACCTGGCTTCCCCATTGCTTGTCAGAAGGTTACAAAAGGTGATCACATGACCTTGGGATACAGCAATGGTCATAAATACAAGCCAGTTGCCAAGCATCTGAATTTTGATCACATGATCATGGGGATGCTGCAAAGATCATAACTATGAAAAATGTCATAAGTCACATTTTCTGTGCTGTTGTAACTTTGAATGGTCACTAAATGAACTGTTGTAAATTGAGAACATCTGTAAAAAAGAGAGTACAATAGTTAGGTTTCCATGAAAGGTATGCAGGTAATGTGGCCTTTCTTTCACAGTATATTAGTGTACCAATCCTTCTTTTCAATATTCAACATTCATATTTGCTCCTTATTCTTTACCCTCACTTCTTTACCCTTTTGCTGTTCAGCAGAATGTCTGGGTGAATCAGTGAGTCACTTAATTTTTCACTGTTAAGAGGAAACCAGGCATTATGTTTTCACTTTCAAAGAGGTACAGCATAATTTGTGACAGAAAATGTATGTGTAGAATGTTGATCCTAGAGTCACTTGCAACAGTACTTAACAGATCACAATTCATTCAAGAATTTTAAAATAGTCTATTATCTTTTCTTTTTTATCATTATCTTTCTTCATAGTCACCAATAAAATACAAAGTATTCATTAGGAATGTTTAGAACTTTAAATTGCCTTTTAAAGATTTTGAGTCTCAAACAAAAATAATGTTTCTTGAAAGTTTTATTCTGAGGTTGGAACACAACTTAACTATTTCGTTCTAGTGTAGAAACAAAGTTGGTTGTTCTTAGTAGTGAACATTTTGAGTTTATAGGAAGCAATTCTGAAAGCAATTCTGAAATTCTGTTCAAGATTGAAAGTGAGCCTTCAAAGTGTTTTGATTACAAAGTAAAAAAAAGTCCTTGTTTGAAGGCAATTTTCCAGCTGTTTTGAATTTTCTTCTGATGTAACACAGCCAACTTTGTTTGACATCAGGCTTGAAACAAGGCATATGGTTCTTCCAAAATGATGTACCATTCAGTTTGAAAATCAGTTATTAAAGGATCTCTATGCTTACTGGTTCATTTGAATGTAATCTAAATACCTTCTTCAACTTGTTTGCCATTTCAAAAATATTTTTGAAAAGGTATTCTCAAAATATCAATTTGAATAAATATTTCTCTAATAAAGGGAAATAACATGTACCTACAGAATCCCCTGAATTGTATACGCAAGGTAATAAACTATAATTAAATATATTCATTAGCTTTAAGAAGAGTACATGGAAAATATTTCTAAGCTACATGCTTGGGAGAACTGATGGAATACATTTTTCCCTACCCAATTACAAGTTTACAAAAGCTATAAAAGCATTTTCCCAATATATTGCATTCTGCTCTGTACATTTTTTTTAGTATACATTTGAGTTTGCTGAATGGTATTTTATTGATGGGGAGAACAACTGATTTCCTTTTTTGCAGAATTCTTAACCAGGAATGTGAAAAAATATAACATGAACTGAAAAAAACACAAGTGAATAAGTGTATACACCTTTGTAAGTGTATAAAAATGTATTACAGGACATGGTAGTTATTATATACATATATTACTGACAAATATAGAGTATTTTATCTTTCAGAAACATCCGTGGTTCAGGAAGCCAGAGAACAGAAAAACATAATTTGCAGATTTTTTTTAAATGACACTTCTCCCTTAATAGGAAATTTCAATATCCAATTAGTTTAGTCAGATTTCATTTGTAAGTAATATTTGCAATGTTGTCTTAGCAAAACTGCCTATCACATATAATGAACAAAAAATGCAAATCACACCTAAAAAACTGAAATTCTGAATCCTTTCTTCTTCCCATGTATTAATCTAATCTTTACAACTGTGATCTGCAATTGGGTCCAGTCCTGCTGTTTCTTATGCTGAAATGTCCAAGACTGAAATTGCATTACACAATTCTAAACACTTAGGTATATATACAAAAGAAAGCATATGAATATGTACCTAACGTTAATGTACAATTCATTTATTGATTACATGTATACAAGCATATAAATTAAACTGGCAAAGTGAGAGCAAACAACAATATAAAACATTTTTGAAAGTCTAATATTACTGTTATTCAAATTAATTACCATATTTAAGGCTATTTCAAGAATGATCTGGGAGATCAGTACTATTTGGTATGTCTAGAGATTGAACCTTAATGTTCCTTCTAATTATTAGCCACATGCTGATTTTATAAAGCATGCAGACAGTAAAAACATACAAAGACAAAAATAAAAATACCAAGAAACCATGGATTTTGCTTACCAGAATACAATTAAAATCAATTAACAAGATTTGTTTTCCTAAGATATTTTTTGGATGATGTTAATACTATTAAGTAGGATGGGGAGATATGGAATATAAATTATGATACCACCTGTTAAGCCTGTGTTCCCCAACCAGGGTTAAGGAGACAAGCTAAACAGAATGTGCAGTGTTAGTCAGATAGGCACACAGATAAATGTGTGGGACAAGTTTGTATGTTAGTTAACATACAGTAAAAATAACAGATACGCTTGTGCTATCAAAAATATAGTTTATTTNCATTAGTCATGTATCATTTTAGTCAGTCCATTCAAGGATATTCAATTAGCAAAGTCCATGTAGAATATCCAATGTCAGTTCACTTCCAATAAATCAGTCCTTTCTCTCTCCCTTTCCAGTAGGAGAAAAAACGCAATCTTCATCCAGTAATTAGGGATCATCAAGCCAGAGAGAGCAAACTGCCGTTGTCTTGCTTCTTTTATGGTGCTTTTACAACCACTCCCTTAATTACATTCCTACAGTTAAAGTTGCAGACACTT
>BHEV01031282.1:0-22445 GCA_004319985.1 Emydocephalus ijimae | reverse complement strand
TCTCCTCTCCTCTCCTCTCCTCTCCTCTCCTCTCCTCTCCTCTCCTCTCCTCTCCTCTCCTCTCCTCTCCTCTCCTCCCCTTCTATTCCCTATTCTATTCCCTATTCTAACAGAAGGCTGAAGCCTGGCTGCTTTACGGCTTTGAGATCCTAAATATATCTCTATTTTTTCCCCATGGGTGAAAGGACTTTTGTAAAAATTTGGGAGTTCACTTTTATTCCTTTTGATTTCATTTTCTAAGTCCCCTCTAGCCTTGGTCTTTAGGAGGATTATTAAAATAAAACAAAATACAATAATCATAAGGATTTATCATAGGTCATCCTCAACTTAGCATTTTCATTCGCTTCGTGACCAAAGTTACCATGGCATTGGGAAAAGCGACTTACGACCATTTTCCCACCATTACGACTGATGCAGCCACCCCCTTGGTCACGGGATCAAAATTTGGATGCATGTCAATTGACACGTACTTATGATGGTCATGGTGTGCTGGGGGGGTCACGCGATGGCGCCCTTTGGCAACCTTCCAACTAGCCAAGTCAATGGGGGAAACCAGATTTGCTTAATGACCAAATGATTCGCTTAATGACCATATCATTCATTTAACAACTGCGGCCAGAAAGGGCCAAACTCCCTTCACTGTCTCACTGAACAATGGACATGGCGATCGTAAGTCAAGGACTACTTGGGCGCTAAAAAGCACTGTGCCTTCACAAATTGCCTGGCCTGCATCGGGTTAGCTTTGACAGCGTCAAGTCGACTTTCCTCGACTTTCTCAGTGATGCACTGGAATTAAACCCTGAATGCTAAAACCACATTTGGCTCATAAATAATATCCATAAAGAGAAAGTATCTCCTCCCTCAAAGGAATAAGAATAAAAGCCTTCTGGAAAAGCAGGCGAAGGGGTCGAGCCGGGGAATAGCTTTTTCGCACGCTCTTCAATAATATATGTAAACCTGTAATTCACCCTGATGTGCAGTCATTTATCTTGCCATGACACCGGAGTCGAAATAATGCAATCGACAAGATTGAGGGTACTTTGCAAAGCCATTACTCAAACAAAGACAGTTTTGAGCTTCTCTCTCTCTCCCAAAAAACAAGAAAAGATGGAGCAATTTGGGACAATTGAGAGGTGTGATACTGTCTTCCACTTTGCCCTGCGATCTGCTAAGATTTACTACCATCGATCTTGAAATAACCCAGTGTCCTGCCCCTGTGGGAGTCTGAATCTGAGGAGGAAGGCGAACAGCCGACAGGGAACGGGAGTGTGGCTCCGTTGGCTGTGGAGGAAACTGGGGAAGGGCAAAGTCCGGCTGGGCAGAGGGAGAGCAAGGGAGAGGGAGTTCAGAGGAAGACCCAGGCCCACCCTCTCTTCATCTTAGGACACGCAGGGAGGAACGGAGAAAGGAGCAACGTGGGTTGCGTGGCTTACGGGGGAGGAAAGGGCCCTGATTCCCTTTATTAGCCATAGCTGGGAAGAGAGTTTAAAAGAGATGCATGCTGAGAGTGGCAGCTGCTGGGAGCAAATGTGAGTTTATCTTGTGTTGACTTTGGTTATCTGTGTTCCTGGCGTCTTCCCAACTGTGTTGAATTATTGCCATGTCTTCACGTTTGGAATTCCTTCTCTTGCCCTGCTGGACTAATTACCTCATCTTGCCTTGATTGGACTTATAGTTACAGTTTCTGTTGACCATGTTTTGGACTTGATTCTCTGCTGCCAAAGGCTGCTCCTGGGAGACTTTTTCTCCAGGCTAGAACCAGGACATTGGGGGCAAAGTCAGAGCTAATAAAGGGACTCCTACTGATTATCTGACTGTGTTGCCTTTGTGTCACGCCCCGGGTCATCACACCCAGGTAGTCAACTCTTCTCCTGTCCGTCCCAGAGAGCTCAAACGGTTGCATTCATATGGGGCACAGTGAGCATTATTTCCGCTTACATCCACAATTCGATTGTCGATATGGCTCAAAATCCTATTCAAAAGGCCTGGCAGGCATAGGGAAGAGCGTTAAGGATCCAGTTCTCTGTTTAAGAGAGAGATTTTCCCCTTTTGATATGAAATTTCCCCTTCCCGGGGTGGAACGTACTTGACGGAAGGTCACAAAAGGGGAATCACATTGGCTCTAGGATGTGGCAACCGTCATAAACATGAGTCGGTTGCCGAGCCTTGGAATTTTGATCACGTGACCATGGGGATGCCAAAACGATTGTAAGTCACTTTTCAACCAACAAACGGTTGTGATTGCTCACCATAGTTGAACAAGTGTTATAGGACCTGCATACCTCTCACATCCTGGACATAAATTTTTTCAACTCCCACCCTCAACATCCTCAAAATGACATAGCTAACCTTTTTGGCACCAAGTGCCCAAGGCGCATGCACATCCCCAAAATGCAATATGTGTGTATCTTCCACACATGCGCCCTGGCTCCTACGCATGTGTGCATGTGCCCTCAGACTGTATTATTCTTCTTCTTCTCATCCTTCCTATTATCTATCATTATCATCATTTAACGACCCCATAATTCCTTGGGCAACTGAATGGAGTTGAGTGTTTACTGGCCGGATGCCCTTCCTGTCGCCAATGCGGAGGTTTTTTTTTCCAGCAGATATATTCTCAGTGTCTCCAGAAAGAGAAACATCTCTCTACCTAGGATTGAACTCACAGCCTCCTGATTGTGAGGCGAAAAGCTCCACCTCTAGGCCACCCCAGCACTCCCCTTCCTGTTATCTATCTCCTTCTACTTATGACTATAACTTTGTCACTTGTATCTTTACAATTATATTGTTTTATTTATATAAGTTTCCTAGTATGATTTTGATTGCTTATTTAGTATCCTATGACTATTATTAAGTGTTGTATCTTATGATTCTTGGTGAATGTATTTTTTAGGTACACTGGGAGCTTCTGCACCGAAGACAAATTCCTTGGGTATCCAATCACACTTGGCCAATGAAGAATTCTATTCTATTCTAATTCCATTCCATCATTCTTTTCTCTTCTATTCCATAATTCTACTCTATTCTCTTCTATTCCATGAATCTATTCTATTCCATAACTCTATTCTATTCCATAATTCTGTTCTGTTATTCTATTGTATTGTATTGTATTGTATTCCTATTCTATTCTATTCTATTCTATTCTATTCTATTCTATTCTATTCTATTCTATTCTATTCTATTCTATTCTATTCTCCATTCCATACTCTATTTTATTCTATTCTATTCCTCTTCTCTTCTAAATTTTATTCTATTCTATTCCATAATTCCATTCCATTATTCTATTCTATTCTATTCTATTCTATTCTATTCTATTCTGTTCTGTTCTGTTCTGTTCTGTTCTGTTCTGTTCTGTTCTCTTCTGTTCTGTTCTGTTCTGTTCTACTCTATTCTATTCATCACTCAGAAAAGATTCCATTTTTTATTAGACCATGCCAGTTTTCAAGACAAGTGTTTCAATCTACCAAAAGCATCCGATCAGATTTCTGTCAAACAGAATGCATTTCGATTTCAACGAATCAATCTGCTTTATTTAACGACCGACCTCCATTTAATACTCCCTACCAGTTCCTTGAAACACCAAACTACCTGTAACCAAATATAATTTCATTTGTCAAGCCGTGCCGATGTTTCGGGGGCCGGAAAACTGAACTGTGTGTGGAATTTCTCTCTACCAATTCCCGTTCATTTCTACTTGGGCGTCTCTTTCTTGGGGAAATCCAAAATTTATAAAACAACGACAACAAAACAAACGACATGCCGACTGGAGTTGGTTGCCTAGCATGACAAATTGCTTTTATTGACTTGCTCAAGAACCGTAGCGACAACTCCATCTTTTCGTTTTGTTTTTTTTGTTTTTCTCATTGCGCTGGCATGGCGAGACTAAACCCGGAGGGTTGTGCCAAAAAGGAAAGAGAGAAGGAGAAAAAGAGAGAGAGAGAGAGAGAGAGAGAGAGAGAGAGAGAGGGAGGAAAATTTGGGCCTGTAATTTATGTTAAGTTTATAAAAGATGCTTCCCCCCCTAAGCCAGAAGCTAGAGACAGATTTTAAAATATCCTGCTTTCTGCAAAGCTGCTGGCTGGGAGATAGAGATATTGATTGCTAATGAAGGAGGGAAACGCTCCAGAGATAATGCAGTGGATACAGTTCACAATTCTCAAGCTTTGACTAACAACATTATTCTTTAATAGGCATGAGGAGGGAAAGAGGCTCGACAAAGGATCTGCCTGAATGCTTGCAGTAAGTTATAATACCCAGACAATGGCAGTTCTTTTTTTCCCCCCCTTTTCCTAACGAAAGAGAGGATTTCAATGGAATGGGGGTGAGGTGGGAGGTTCAACAAGGAAGAGAGTCCTTTTGGTGCAATGGTGAATGAATGAATGAACGAACGAACAAACGAATGAATTCTTTAATGGCCAAGTGTGATTAAGACACACAAGGAATTTGTCTTGGTGCAAATGCTCTCAATGTACATAAAAAGAAATGGTGAAGGCACTGGGCTAGAAACCAGGAGACTGTGAGTTCTAGTCCTGTCTTAGGCAAGAGAGCTGACTGGGTGACTTTAGGCCTATCACCAGGAGATGGTGAGTTCTAGTCCCACCTTAGGCAGCCAAAAGGTAACTTTACAAAGCCAATAGGTAACTTTGAGCTAATCACCAGAAGACGGTGAATTCTAGTCCCGCCTTAGGCAAGAAAGCTGTCAGGGAGACTTTGAGTCAATCACCAGGAGACGGTGAGTTCTAGTCCCACCTTAGGCAGCCAAAAGGTAACTTTACAAAGCCAATAGGTAACTTTGAGCTAATCACCAGAAGACGGTGAATTCTAGTCCCGCCTTAGGCAAGAAAGCTGGCTGGATAGCTTTGGGCCAACCACCAGGAGACAGTGAGTTCTAGTTCTGCTTTTGATAGGATCGCCAGCTGGATGCAGACTTTGGGTCTGCAAGAAAACAACCAAGTTCAAAGAGCACCAAGGACCTCAAAGTTGTCCTCTTCCTCCTCTCCACAACTACCCTCTACTGGCACTAAAGATGTTCCCTAGCTGGGTCATGAGCACTAAGGACTCCACTGTCGTCATTTTCTTTCTCCTCTTCCTCCTCCTCCTCCTCCTCCTCCTCCTCCTCCTCCTCCTCCTCCTCCTCCTCTTCAAAACCCTACCCTCCACTGGCACTAATGATGTTCCCCATTTGAGTCATGAAACGTCTTCAAGAAAACAGCCCAACTCAGAGAGCACCAAGGACCTCACAGTCATCATTTTCCTCCTCCTCCTCCTCTTCAAAATCCTACCCTCCACTGGCACTAATGATGTTCCCTATTTGAGTCATGAAACGTCTTCAAGAAAACAGCCCAGCTCAGAGAGCACCAAGGACCTCACAGTCCTCCTCCTCCTCCTCCTCCTCCTCCTCTTCAAAATCCTACCCTCCACTGGCACTAATGATGTTCCCTATTTGGGTCATGAAAACAACCCAGCTCAAAGAGTACCAAGGAAGCTTCTGGACACTTTTCAAGGGCGAGTGACCGAACAGAGAGCCTCCCTATCCAGGAAAGGACACAACTGACACACAACACAAAGTTTAGAGTTGCTTCTTTGTGAGCCTTAAGCGGCTCTGCCGAGGCAGTGCCCCAAGAAACTGTGCGTCTCCTTTAGCATTGGAGGAGATGCACACACACCCAGAAGCCAACACAACCTGCGCTTCGCCCCGCGGAAATAATTCCTGCCTCCCGTTCTCCAGGGAGCCAATGGAAAGGTTTAGCGGTCCATTTCAGAGAGATTGACTCTGAAAAGGGATGCGGCAATCGGAAGGGGGCCAACGGATATCACGGGTTGAGCCATGAAAGGCCTCAATCGCCGGCCGCAGAAAAGGAGTGAGGAATAGCAACCGTTCATTTCACATCCCCGCTTCGTTCCAAGAAGTCCATTGTAGCACAGCATGTCTCAATTTTTCTCAAACGGCTTAGCTAATGTTCGCCCATGCCTCCCCTCCTTTGGTGCGCAGACCCTTCCGGCTGAATGGAGGCTGTATATATAGGTATTTTTTTTAGCGGCGTGGCTTTTCTTTGAAAAATATTATTAAATTCCAGACATCCCCATCCTCAAAAATGCAGATGTCTCAAATCATCGGGTAGAGTGGCAAAGATTTCCTTTCTGAGTTTTGGTCTGTGAGGGGAGCGTCAACGCTTTGAGCATGGGCCGAGGGGCCTTTTTTTAGTTATTTATGTATGTATCTATTCATTGATTTGTCAGTTTGGATTCATATCCAAACCTATCTTAAATGAAACTGGGCAGTTCACAACCACTGTAAAATCAGCAACTACAAAACAAGCCTAAAAACAATAAAAGGATGAAACAAAACCCAGAACCTTGAGCCATAATCATCCTCTTGGGATACATCATAGTAAGCTCCAATGACCTGTTTGGTTCTGTTCTGTTCTACTCTCTATTCCATTAATTCTCTATTCTATTTTCCATTCTATTCCATTCTATTCTATTCTATTCTATTCTATTCTATTCTATTCTATTCTATTCTATTCTATTCTCTAATCTTTTATTCTTTATTCTATTCTATTCTACTCTATTCTATTCTATTCTTTATTCTGTTCCAGTCTTTATTCTATTCTACTCTATTCTCTTCTATTCCTTATTCTCTATTCTGTTCTAGTCTTTATTCTATTCTATTCTATTCTATTCTATTCTATTCTATTCTATTCTCTATTCTATTCTATTCTCTACTCTACTCTACTCTACTCTACTCTACTCTACTCTATTCTATTCTTTATTCTATTCTACTCCATCTCTATTCTACTCTATTCTTTATTCTATTCTACTCCAATCTCTATTCTATTCTATTCTATTCTATTCTATTTTCTATTCTATTCTATTCTATTCTATTCTCTACTCTTTATTCTATTCTATTCTATTCTATTCTATTCTATTCTATTCTATTCTATTCTATTCTATTCTACTCTACTCCAATCTCTATTCTATTCTCTATTCTATTCTCTATTCTGATCTATTCTTTATTCTATTCTACTCTATTCTCTTCTATTCCTTATTCTATTCTATTCTATTCTATTCTATTCTATTCTATTCTATTCTATTCTAGTCTTTATTCTATTTTACTCTATTCTCTATTCTATTCTATTCTATTCTCTATTCTATTCTACTCTACTCTATTCTTTATTCTATTCTACTCCAATCTCTATTTTATTCTCTATTCTGTTCTCTGTTCTGTTCTATTCTTTATTCTATTCTACTCTATTCTCTTCTATTCCTTATTCTATTCTATTCTATTCTATTCTATTCTATTCTATTCTATTCTATTCACTATTTACTCTCTATTCTATTCATTCTCTATTCTATTTTCCCTTCTACTGTACTTTCTATTCCATTCCATTCCTATTCTCTTCTCTTCTCTTCTATTCCATTCCTATTTCCTATTTTCTACTCTATTCCCTCATAATCTTCTGTTCTTTCTTTCCATTGTCTTCTCTCATTCTGCCTTTGTGTTCCATTCTCTATTCCATGCCATGCCATGCCATTTCACACCCTTCCTTCCTTCTTTCTTCCTTCCGTCCCTTCCCTTCCCATCCAGGTCATCAGTCAAGCTACTGCAGAGTACAAGGCTAAGGCACAGGATACTCTACTGGACACTTCCATCAAGCTAAGTGAAGTCATTACGGAAAAATCTTGGTTGGTCATTCAGCCAACTGTGAGGTCATCAAGCGGCGATACCCCATTATCTAGCCCACATTTTACAAGGAAAAAAAACAAGGCAACCCAGTTCTGTATGTTTTGCCTCAAATCCCGGAAGCCAGGGCAAAGATCCAGTCCCTAAACAAGATGGGGGGGGGAGGGGGGGAATGCTGTCCCTTGTCTATTGATAGAAATAAACAATAACAGTGAATCCTCCATCCAGCTTTGGTCACCACATTATAAAAAAAGAATGTTGAGACTTCAGAAAAAGTGAGAGCAGAACCACTAAGATGATTAAAGGTCTGGAGACTAAAACAGAGGAAGAATGGTTGCAGGAACTGGCTATGGCCAGTCTAGAGAAAAGGACTAGGGGGGACATGAGAGCAGTCTCCCAGTATTTGAGGAGCTGCCCCCCAAAAAGAGGGGGGGGTCAAATTATTTTCCAAAGCACCAGAAAGCAAGAGAAGAAACGACGGATGGAAACTAATCCGGGAGAGAAGCAACCTGCAATTAAGGAGAAATTACCTGACAATTACTTTGCCTCCAGAATTGTGGATGTTCCATCACTGGAGGTTTTGAAGAAGAGATTGGACAGTCACTTGTCTAGAATGTTATAGGGTTTCCTGCTTGAGCAGAGGGTTGGACAAGAAGACCTCCAAGGTCCCTTCCACCTGATTGAGCTTCTAAATCAGATGTGGGTTGACCGAGCTATCCATCACCATGTGGGTTGACCAAGCAATCAACCAGCATTCCTAAAGGTAGAAGGTAACTTCATTGCACACTGTCCTTCTCAAACTTTTCCTATTAATTTTGATTCCATATTGGAGTGGAGCTAATTAACAAGGTAGACACAGCTTTCTTGTTTGGCTGTGCTCAAATGCTCCATAATTATTCATGATGTGGGGATATTTTTCAAAGCTGAAATAAAGCCTATTGACCAGACGAAAATGTATAGCTACCTTGAAAGCTTCAATAGGTGCTCATGAATAAAGATTACACGGCAACTCCATAAACCATATGGCAAGCGACCACTGCAAAGGGCCCAACTGCAGATTTATCTGACAGATGGGGAGGGGGAGAATTAAAATGAAATAAACGAACTCAAGAAAGGACGCTTGCTGAATCCAAAGCAGTGATGGGGACAATGATTGAGGCAGCAGACATGAATGGTGAATCAAAGAACTAGAACTCACCATTTCCTGGTGATTGCCCAGTCACTCAGCTGGCTTTCATGCCTAAGGCGGGACTAGAACTCTCTGTCTCCTGGTGATTGGCCCAAAGTCACCCAGCTGACTTTCATCCCTAAAGTGGGACTAGAACTCACCATCTCCTGGTGATTGCCCAGTGACTCAGCTGGCTTTCGTGCCTAAAGTGGGACTAGAACTCACTGTCTCCAGATGATTGGCCCAAAGTCATCCAGTTGGCTTCCACGTAAGGTGGATCTAGAACTCATCGTCACCTGGTTTCTAGGCCACCATCTTCATCACTAAACCAACCTGACGTCTCTTTTGTACCACAGTTAATTCCAGTAGCTTGTCAGTCTCGACATTACAGTAGGTAGTACATTTTCTGCAGCAAAGGCAATTACCTAGAATACCCGTAAGAATTATATTAGTTCTCTTTCAGCCAAGTGACCACCATTTCTACGTCTGTCCTTTGATTCGAATCCCAGCCTGCCTGCACACAGCTCAACACACACACACACACAAAAGATCACAACTCCAGCCTCAGAGATTCCACCTGGAAAGGGAGACCCAGAAGGAGGTTTTGAAGAATGATTTTCTTTCTTCATTAGCGGGATTTATTTTGAGAGCAAGACCTAAACAAAATCAATAGGAAAGAAACTACTTTCTCTAGGTTACAGAAATGTATTGAATGGGGCATTCATCATGAGTGTTCAGAAACCACAGGAATAATACTTTGCCCATGTTCTGATGGACATCAACCTTTGTTCAGCAAGTACAAAAAACTCACTTTATGGTTGGTGAAGTATTTAAAAAAAAAAACAGAGTGCAAGCGATTAGGTGTGTATTTATCTTCAGCTATCGTCAAAAGCACCTCATGGCAAACAATATATTATTGAAAAATGTAGGTTGTGCTTTGGAGAATGGAGCCTAATGTAAAATTGGTCTGTGACAATCCCACCATCTATTTCCTCCCTAATCTAATCACGTTTAATTACCTATATGAAGAGGAAAACAGCTTCCTTGTGCTTCGTGATTAGAATAGAATAGAAATAGACTAGACTAAGTAGACTGGAAAAGAATAAAAATAGAATAATAATGGGAATGCGAATAGGAATAGGAATAGAACAGGACAGGACACCTGAATAGAAATAGAAATGGGAATAAAACAGGACAGAACAGGACACAACTGAATAGAAATGGAAATGGGAATAGAATTTGGATTAGAACAAAATAGGACAGGATAGAACAGAATAGAAATGGGAATAGAACAGGACAGGGCAGAATAGGAATAGAAATAGGAATAGAACAGAATGGGACAGGACAGGACAAGACAGGAAAGAACTAGAAATAGAATAGAAATGGGAAAGGGAATCGAACAGAATAAGGACAAGACAGAACAGAACAGAATAGAAACAGAACAGGAATAGAAATGGGAATGGGAATAGAACAGAATGGGACAGGACAAGACAGAAATAGAACTAGAATAGAAATGGGAAAGGGAAAGGGAATCGAACAGAATAAGGACAGGACAGAACAGAAATAGAATAGAAATAGAAATGAGAATAGGACAGAACAGAACATAATAGAAACAGAACAGGAATAGGAATAGAAATGGGAATGGGAATAGAACAGAATAGGACAGGACAGGACAGGACAGAAATAGAAATAGAAATGGGGATAGACTAGATCAGACTAAACCAGAAATAGAATTGGAAGTGAGTATAGAAATGGGAATAGAACAGGACAGGACAAAACAGAACAGAAGTTGCCAAGGTTGGGCACCCTGCCTTAAGCACCCAACAAGATAGAAGCTCTGAAAATGACTGAAGAAAACTCTTGATGGAATTGCAGAGTTTCCAGAGGTGTTAAGGAAAAAAGGTTTACAGTAATCACGGGGGAATGTTCAGAAAACAATTCAGAATACCAATGTTGTGAGTTTGTGCTGTGTAGGTCTTCAAGTCAGGTGCTGTTGTTGTTCATAGCGACAGCCTGCAATATCCCTGCAGTTTTCTTGGAAAAGTCTGAGGAGTGGCTGCCGTCTTCCCAGGGTTGAGAGAGAAGGACGGGCCAAAGGTCAGCCAGGTGGTCGGGTGCCAAAGGCAAGACTAGAACTCACAGTCTCCCAGTTTCTAATCTGATGCCTTTTAACCACTGCACCAAACTGGTTCTCAAATTTGCACAAGGTTTTGGAGGAAAACTGAGGACATTTGTGATTTGGGGGAAAGGCTGCAGGATTGATTAAATTAAGTATCTAGGATTACATTGCAAGAAGTATTTTAGTTACAGGCCTGACAATTATAATTTGCTGCATTAATTATGTTCCCCTCCTAAATTGGATAGATAGATAGATAGATAGATAGATAGATAGATAGATAGATAGATAGATAGATAGATGGATGGATGGATGGATAGATAGATAGATAGATGGATGGATAGATAGATAGATAGATAGATGATAGATAATATGATATAGATGGATGGATGGATGGGTGGGTGGGTGGGTGGATGAGTGGGTGGGTGGGTGGGTGGGTGGATGAGTGGGTGGGTGGGTGGGTGGGTGGATGGATGGATAGATAGATAGATAGATAGATAGATAGATAGATAGTTATAATAGATAGATAGATAGATAGATAGATAGATAGATAGATAGATAGATAGATAGATAGATAGATAGATAGATAGATGTAGGTAGGTTAGGTAGGTAGGTAGATAATGATAGTTAATTAGGTAGATAGGTAGGTAGATAGGTATGGGTGAGTGGGTGGATGGATGGACGGAGACAGAGAGAGACAAACAGAATATCAATTTTGTCATCTGTATTAGATTTATAAGTTAACTTAGGACAAATTCTTTTCAATACCTCTTTGACGTCTTATTATTTTAGAAAATGAATTTAACCAGATCTCTCAAGTTCTTCCACCTCATTTCTAATTCACCTTTGCAGGCAATTAACACTTCAAGCCAATTTGTTCTAATTCCAAAAAGTGAGCTCATCCCATTTTTTTTCTATTTCTGCTTTTGAACTAAAAGGGGGGGGGGAGGAGAGAAGGAAGGAAGTTATTCTAAGGAAGGAGTTACGGAGGGAAGGATGGAGGGAGGAAACAAGGAAGGAAACAAGGAAAAGGAAAAAGGGAAATGGAAGATGGGAAGGAAGGAGTTAGGAACAGAAGGAGGGAGGGAGGGAGGAAACAAGGAAACAAGAAAGAAGGAAGGGAGGAAAGTAGGAAGGAAGGAGTTAGGGAGGGAAAGAGGGAGGAAACAAAGAAATAAGGGAGGTGGGAGGTGGGAAGGAAAGAGGGAGTTAGGGAGGAAACAAGGAAAAGGGGAGGGAAGTGGGAAGGAAGGAAGGAGTTAGGGAGGGAAGGCTGGAGAGAGGCAGGAAACAAGGAAGGAAACAAGGAAAAGAAAAAGAGGAAATGAAAGATGGGAAGCAAGGAAGGAGTTAGGAACAGAAGGAGGGAGGGAGGGAGGAAACAAGGAAAAAGGGAGGGAAGTGGGAAGGAAGGAAGGAAGGAAGGAAGGAGTTAGGGAGGGAAGGCTGGAGAGAGGCAGGAAACAAGGAAGGGAACAAGGAAATGCGAGAGAGGGAGGGAGGGAGGGAGGAAAGGAAGGAAGGTGTTAGGAAAGCTGAGATTAATACTTCTGAACTCAATTTTAAGGATCTATGACTGTTTCCCAGGTTTTCTCTGGTCTGTATAGGGACCTCCACAGTCTTAGGTTAGCCAGAAATCCTCTTAAGATTTATCGATATCAGTTGATCCTTTCCTGTTAATCTTTGGCTCTCTACCCAGGAGATAATATTGGCATATTGTCAGATAATTACGAGCAACAGGCTCAATTCCTAGCCCCTTGTCCTCCCCCTTGCATGTTGAACGATAGAAACGGCCTGTCCGAAAGTCGCAAAAGGGGACCGCATGACACCGCAACCGTCACAAAGAGGAGCCAGCGGCCAGGGGTCCGAATTTAGATCACAAGGGGGAAAAGCCAGGTTCACTTCACAACCGTGTGACTCACTTACCAATGGCAGCGATTCGTTGAACAGCAGTGGCAAGGAAGATCGTAAAATGAGGGCAGAAGAACTCACTTAAGGACTGTCTCATTTAGTGACCGAAATCTGGGCCTCAATTGGGGGGGGGTTGTAAGTGGAGGATGACCTTGTTGTGGCCCGCCGGCGGCTGACGGAGCTGGCAACAGAGTCGGACAGTAGTGAGGAGGCCGGGGAGGAACCTGGGCCGGTCTTGGAGGCTGAGGAGGGCTCGGACCAGGGTTCTGCGTCAGAGGCAGGGATGGGGCCAGGGCAGGCTGACAGTCATCAGCTGCCTTCAGACTCAGACAGCACTGAGGTGAGGGAGCTTCTGGAACCGGTTCCCAGCCTGCGCATGTGCAAGACTACCAGAAGACAAGAACAATTGAGAAAGCAGGGTCGACTCAGGAGTAAGGCCACAACTCAGAGATGATTGGGCTCTCCCATGGGACATAAAAGAGGAGCGAATGAGATGTGAGCTTTTGCAGGAAGCAATTAGTTTGTCAAGCTTTGAAAAGTTCTGTTCGACTCTGTGTCAAGTTTGGCCTTGCCCTGTGCCTGGCCATTCCTTCTCTGGCTGCATTCCAAGTGCGATAAGATGGGTGTTTATGAACATTCCCCTGAAAGATTGTTTGTGAAGCCGTGTAGGCTGTGAATGAATGTAATTCACAGCCGTGGAAATAAAAGAGGTTTTGCTAGGATTAAGATTGTGTTTTGTGCTTTCTAAGGAAGCCTAGGTGAGAACAGACCTGCATTTTAAACCAGGGGTCGCCAACTTTTTGGACCTCAGGGACCATCAAACTCACCATTTTAAATCCCACGGACAAGAGACCCTGGGAAAATCCCCCCAAAAGTCTGCAGGAAAATCCCCCACCCTGTTTTCCTACCGATCGATCGTTCTTTATTTGGGATCGCAGGATACCGTCTCCAGCTCTGTTCTCAGGGGGAGAGAGAGAAAGAGAGAGACTTTTGGCTTCATGCAAGGAAAGCAGCAGAAGCCGCAGAAGTCTTTCTTTCTCTCCCCCCAAACTCCACCAGAAGCGAGTCTTTGCAGCTTCTTGGAGCAGGAGGTCTTGCAGGGCCCCAAAGACTCATTTCTGGCGGAGTTTGGGGGAGAGAAAGAAAGACTTTGGCTGTTTTCCTTGCATGCAGCCAAAAGCAGAAGAAGAAAGAAGCGGAAAGAAGTAGCCTGGTGGCCAGGCCAGGTGCAGGGGGAAAGTGGGGCAAGTCCCCCCCTCCACCTATTCCCCCCTCCCCTCACTACCTCGTGTTGTCTGCAATGCAAGCGACGCAAGCCGTGTGTTCCCATGGGCCATGTGGGCGGTGCAGCCTTGTGTTCCTGCACAGCTTGGATTAATTGCTTTGGGTGGGGACCATTTCTCTGCGGACCACCAAAATTTTCTCGTGGTCCACCAGTGGTTGGCGACCACTCTTCTAAACAGCAGCCCAAGTCGGTCAATATCAGTACAAATCTAGAAGCAATAAGGTCAATTATGGGGCAGTTCATCCATTTGTCAAAATCCCGCTTCTTAACGCTAAAAGGCCATCATTTAATTGTTTAAAACAAACACCTACAGAAGCAATTTAATGTAAGACACAATGTCATATTGACCTTTGTGGAGGGAGGGGGGAGAAATCACATTTTCTCCTTTGTGTCAGAACGGCATGAGGGCCATGCATGGAAAACATCGCAATGATTAAATGTCACGGCTTGTCAAGGCACCGAGGGTGGACAGTTGCAATTCTCTCTCTCTCTCTTTTTTTTATTTTTCAGGAAATGAAAGGACACAGAAAGTCTTGAAACACAGATTTTTGTTATCTGACAAACAAAACAGGCCGGGCTACTTCAGAAATAACGATACTCGTGTGCTGGTTTGCTGATGACGTTACCTAGTTGGGTCATGAAATGTCTGCAAGGAAATAGCCAAGCTCAGAGTGCGCTGAGGATCCCACAGTTCTCCTCCCTTTCCCTCCCTCCCTCCCTTCCTTCCTCCTCCTCCTCCTCCTCTCCACAAACCCCACTCCTTTCTAATACTGATGACATTACCTAGTTGGGTCATGAAATGTCTGCAAGAAAACAGCCAAGCTCAGAGAGCACCAAGGATCCCTCATTTCTTCTCTTCCTCCTCCTCCTTCTTCCCTTCCTTCTTCTCCTCTCCCCATCCTTCCCCTCTTCCTCCTCCATCTCCTCCTCTTCCTCCTCCTTCTCTCCACAAACCCCATTCTCTTCTGTATTGGTGATATTCCCTAGCTGGGTCACAAAACGTCTTGTAAGGAAACCCCCAAGCTCCAAGAGCACTAAGTACCCCACAAGTTGTAATTGTTCTCTCTCCTCCCTCCTCCCCCTCCTTCCACAAACCCCTCTCCCTTCCAGCACTGATGATGTTACCCAGTTGGGTCACGAAACGTCTGCAAGAAAACCACCAAGCTCAGAGAGTCCCGAGGACCATGTAGCTCAACCCCTGAGCTACAAATATGCTCTTCTAACGGGACATAGAGACAACTAATATCTACCAGGCCACTCAAAAGAAACAATTGAAAAGTTAAAAGACCACAACATCCCCTGACCAGCAATCAACAATGAGCAAAGATTAACACCAATATTAACACTGGACCAGTGACCAAACTGTAATCAACAGCCCCAATCAAGGAACAATCAACTCAGTAAAGAATAGCCTAATTAAGGAACCACAAGATCACTCCTTCCAACACTGAGAGGATAAACCGTTTGTATATAAACTGAGAGCAAACCCCTTCTCGTACTGATGAAGTTACCTAGTTGGGTTATGAAATGTCCGCAAGAAAAAAGTCATGATCAGAGAGCACCAAGTACCCCACAGTCCTCCTCCTCCTCCTCTACACAAACCCCACTCACTCCCTTTTAGCACTGATGAAGTTTTCTTTTTGGGTCACGAAATAAACTCCCCCATAAATAGAATACCTTATGCCACCAGGCTTGACACTTGGACCTAGACAACTTAGAACTACGCCACCTACAGCCTGATCAAAGCTTAATCCACAAAATTGTCTGCTGCAACCTGTCCTCCCTGACAACGACTATTTCAGCTTCAACCACGATAACATACGGGCAAACTATAGATACCAACTCAAAGTAAACCACTCCAAACTCGACGGCAGAAAATACGACTTCAGCAACAGAGCGGTCAACGCCTGGAACTCACTACCGGACTCTGTTGTTACGTCCTCAAACACTCCAAACTTTAACTTTAAACTGTTTACCGTGGACCTTCTCACTCCATTCCTAAGAGGTCTGTAAGGGGGCGTGCATAAGCGCACCAGCGTGCCTAGCGTCCCGGTCCTACTCTTCCCATTTAATTCATACTCATTTATTGTGTATATATGCTTAAGCCTGTTGATAATGATATATTTATATGTTACGTTCATACTTACGCTTGTTTTCTCACACGTGTTTAACAAACTAAACTAAATAAATAAATAATAAATAAATAAAATGAACTCTGGTTTCTTTGAAGCCCTGATGATGTTACTTAGTTGGGTCATGAAACGTCCTCAAGAAAAAAGCCAAGATCAAGAGACCACCAAGGACCCCACTGTTCTGACCCACGCCCTTCTCCAACAAATCCAACACAATCCAAAAGGAACAGAAACCTGGTAAGGCTTTTGCAAAACAATTAGCTGTGAAAAGCACAAGTCTTGCCAAGCTGTGCCTAGACTTGCCGTAAGATAACAGACCAGAAAAAATTTGCAAAACAAGAATCTTCAAACACAAACTCAGCATACTGGAAGGTCCACGAGGCGAGAGTCTCAGAACGTCTTCGCCTTCTGCAAAGTATGTCCATTTCACAGCTGGCTTTTATCTTCTTTGAAGGAAGGGCCGTTACCTTGCAGCCTTACTCCCGAGTTGCCCGTGCTGTTGCAGCTGCTCTCTCCTGCGAGCAATCCTGCGCACATGCGCACTTGACAGGACGAGCAGAAAAGTAACTTGAACTGAAGTTTCCAGGAAGTCTGACCGTGGTTTCAGCAGAAACAACAGCTGGAATAGCTTTAGGTTGGTGGAGAAAACTTGCCTCTCTGTCAAAGATGCCTAGGAGGGCTGCGCCCAAAACAGGCTCTTTAGTCCTCGTTGATCCACGCTCTTCTCGGTAGAAGCTGTCGCTCTCAAAGGCTTTGCAACAGCTCAACACGAAGCCCCCCGTAACTCAAACACCGGTCTGCCATGCTACTCAAGTGACAGGGCCTCTAGCCATGGGTGTCCACAACCTCCCTTTTTCTTTCTACGGTGGCAAAAATTGGCCAGGGGGGGACAGACCTGCCAACCTGTGTTACGTCGCTGTGATTACCAATGGCTTTTGCCAACCTGGGTGGGGTTGATAGGCAGAACGGGGTCTTAAGGCAAGTGAGAAGATCCCCCTTTTCTAACCCCACCTCAAGGTTTTCAGGTCAAAGTCTGAACTTGTCTGCTTGGATTTGTCTGTTTGGATTTCCGCTCCTTGCCCTGAAGTTAATTCTTCGGGCATGGAAATCTTTTTGAAGACTGCCAAGTGATGGGACAGAAAAAGGGACAGGATAACAGAGATGGAAGAGAGACACAGGATTGTGGGGGCATCTTTGGGGGTGGGGCCCCTGAAGTTATTTGACCACAAGGTTGGAGAAGGTAGGAAGGTATAACACTGTGTTATGACCCAGCTCCCCAAACACGACAAGCCCTCTGAAGTTAAATCAATGGTTCCTTTATTAGGAATGCCGGCAGCTCCGGCAAAAAGTTTCTCTCTCAACGCAGGCTAACAAGTCCATCCGTCAGGGAGATGAATAGTTGTTTGCCACACCTATTCACCTTCACCCCCTGCCTTTTATCCTCAGAGCTAGGGTGGAGCTTGACTAGCAGCGGTGGCTCTTCCGTCCCGAGGACCAGCCCATAGATTTTCACTGTTCTCCTCTCCTCTGCCTTTTGTGCATCCGTGCGTCAGGCGCTGTTCCTCCTCTTCCTCATCAGCCACCTTCAGACCTGGGGACTGTTGATTCTCCATCTGAGGGCTGATGGATGGCCCAGGCGCTCTCCTTCTCCCTCTCCTTCTCTCCCCCCCCTCCCTCCCTCCCTCCCTCTCTCTCTGGCAGCTCCATTCTCTCTTCCCCCTCGGAGCTCCCAGGTTGTCTTGAAGCTGACCCTGACTCCCACACTTCCTCCTCTGATTCGGTTGCTGGAGGGGCTGAAAGGGTCGGAGGCCAACAGGCCACAACACACTGTATAATCCGGAAAGGTTAAAAAGATCAGAAGTCAATGTCCAGAATAATGGGTTTTGGAGCAGAGTCTAATCCAGGAGTGTTCAACCTTGGCAAGACTTGTGGATTTCAACTCCCAGAATTTCCCAGCCAGCAAGTCAACTGCGTGGTATTGAGGGATTTATTACTATTGACACTATCTTTGCTTTATTTTGCCACAGTCATTCTTCAGACCACTAAAAATTGTCCCAATAGTAATAGATGCTTGGGTGCCATCCCAAAATATCCTACATCCTCACTTGAACACCACCGGCATTGACAAATTCCACCATCCGTCAATTGCAAAAAGGCAGCTTGACTTCGAAGAGCTTACATCCTGTGACATGACCTCTAACATCATCAAACATCAACTGCCTTTCCCAGGTCCTTGGAAGGACTTGATAGGTGGATAAAAATTGCTGAATCCACTCTAAACATCTGGATGACTGTGCAGGAAGTAGTAATAATAGAAAAAGAAGAATTGGAGAAGATAACAAAATTCAAAGACCTGCAATAGAAACAGAACGACTGTGGCAAATGCAAGCAAAGGAAGGTACTAAGAGTCAATCAGAATCAAGATGGAAGGGACCTTGGAGGTCTTCTAGCCTGTGATGACCCAGGGTGGGATACAAAACACAGAAAAGAGGTGAAGCCCCCTTTTATTCCTTCACTTTGCTTTCAAGCTCCAAATATTCTTGATGGAAGACAAAAAACTCCCACACAAACAGTTACAAGAAGGAGGAAAAAAGCAACACAAACCAGGCAAGATAAGGGCTGGAGGACGTCCACAGATAACAGAACACACATTAGGAAGGACACCAAACTCAGAGAGGAACCATAAACTAGAGATATTTCCATGCTTTGTCTCCAGTGCTCACCCGTACGCATGCCCGTCCTCTTATCCAGCTGTCATAACTGCAGCCCATGAAAAGGATCAAGGCCCTCTCCTCCTGAGTAGACCACGTATCTCCCTTACCCTCTCCTCCCTGAGTGTCCTAGGATGGAGAGGGGATGGGCCTGGGTCCTCCTCTGACTGCTCAGCCACACTCTGCCTTTCCCCAGCCTCCTCCACAATCTCCAGAGCCACGCTTCCACTCCCTGTCGGCTGTTCCTCCTCTCCCTCAGAGTCCGTCTCCACCAGGGGCATCCCATAGCCCAACCCTATGCTCAAGCAGGACACTCTATATATCATTTGAGACAAGTGATGTCCAGTCTCTTCTTCATAACCTCCAGGGATGAAGCACCCACAACTTCTAAAGGCAACTTCTGTTCCATGGGTTGCTTGTTCTCACTGTCAGAAAGTTTCTCCTTATTTCCAGGTTGAATCTCTCCTTGATCAGTTTCCATCCATTACTCCTTGTCGGACCTTCAGGTGCTTTAGAAAATAGCTTGACCCCTTCCTCCTCTCTGTGGCACCCCCTCAAATACTGGAAGACTGCTATCATGTCCCGTCCCTCCGTCCCCTGTAAGTCCTTCTTTTCTCTAGACTGGCCACAAACCTCTTCTGAAAACAAGAAACTCCAAAATATTTATTTGAGGAAGGCGGCACATGCCAATTTAGAGAAGCCGCCTCCAACATTGCTATCTCTGGGATCCAGATATTTGAGCCTTTGCCACCTTCAAAACTGCAAAGCCAGCGGCAGGCAGCTGTGGTAGAGGTGGCTCCCACGCTAGGCTAGCAGAGTGCCCTGGTTCCTTCCTTCACAAAGGGCATGGCCCTCACGATTCCTCTCCACCAACCTCTTTGAACCTCAGGCTGACTTGTTCCGACAGTTTCGCTGGCCTTGAGCTGCTCGGGATGCACCTCCAAAGACGGGTGCGAAGCACCACGGATGGCCTCGGGGTGAAGCTGGCGTGGCTCACTCCAGGATATGCCTGCTTTCAGCCGGGGACCGGGGTGGGTGGGTGGGGTAGGGTGGGGTTTGGTGCCACTTTTGAGATTTTCTTCAAAGAGAAACACTACAAATATCCCTACAGGTTGCAGCTTGGTAGAAACGCATCATGTAGGCATCGCTAACGTGATCTGTTAACTCTGTCTCGGGTTCATAAAGGACCTAAGAAGGAGAAGAGGCTGGCTAGACAGCCTGGTGTTCTACTAAAGGTTTACGTGTCACTTCCTATTAGTTCCAGACAGCTTGGCAAATCAAGGAACTATCAACTCAGAAAAACAAGTAAACAACAATCAAGAAGCCAGTAAAAAAAACAAACTCCCACCAACACTGAAAAGGCAAGTCACTTGTATATAAACAGAAAGCAAGCCCCACACTCAGTAATACTGATGGTGTGACTTAGTTGGGCCATGAAATGTCTGCAAGAAAACAATCAGAGCACCAAGGAACCCACAGTTCTCCTCCTCCTCCTCCTCCTCCCCATTCTCTTCCAGCACTAATGATGTTCTCTACTTGAGTCATGAAATGTCTGCAAGAAAAAAGCCAAGCTCAAAGAGCACCAAGGATTCATAGATCTCCTCCTCCTCCCTCTTTTTTCTCCTCCATTCTTCTCCTCCTCCTCCTCCTCTATTCTGCAAACTCCCTTGTAGCACCGATGACGTTCTCTAGTTGGGTCATGAAACGTCTTCAAGAAAACCACCAAGCTCAGAAAGCACCAAGGGCCCTATATTTCTTCTTCTATTCTTCCTCCTCCTCTCCCTCCATTCCCTTCTTCTTCTTTCCCTTCTCCTCCTCCTCCTCTACTCTACTCCTCCTCCTCCTCCTCCTCCCCACAAACCTCACTCCTCCTAGCACTGCTGATGTTCCCTAGTTGGGTCATGAAACGTCTGCCAGAAAACCACCTAGAGAGCACCAAGGACCCCAGTGTCATCGTCGTCCTCCTCCTCCTCCCCACAAACCTCACTCTTCGNCCCTAGTTGGGTCATGAAACGTCTGCCAGAAAACCACCTAGAGAGCACCAAGGACCCCAGTGTCATCGTCGTCCTCCTCCTCCTCCCCACAAACCTCACTCCTCGTAGCACTGCTGATGTTCCCTAGTTGGGTCATGAAATGTCTGCGAGAAAACAACCAAGCTCAGAGAACACCAAGGACCTTGCAACTTGGCCTTGCCAAGAGGCACTATAATCCCAAGCCCCTAGAAGAGACTGATTGCTGGCCCATGGTTTTGCTTAGAAAGATAATAATGGGATGAAAAAAAAGCAAACCTAGCAATTAATATCCTCTTCTCCAACATCTCCTACAGGACAATTGATGGCCTCGCCTTCAAAGTCCAAAGGCATTGTGACAGAATGGATTATATAGCACCCATCGAGTTTTTCCTTGTTAATAATGGCCTTTTTTAATTGTTTGGAAAGGCTCTGGGTTGCAACCCTTTCAACGAATCCGCCTGGCAACGATAAGGCTGCATTCAACACCTGTCACATGCTTCAGCTTCAGCGAAAAACTTAGGAGCAAAATAAAATCATAACGAAGCTTAGTCAGCCGAGCTAAGAGAAATTAAAGAAAGAAACTTGAAATTTGGCCTTTTGACAAGAGTCGAAAAGCGACGAGGGCTTTTCCTTCCATCTCCTCCCCTTTTTAAAACGTGAGTCAATTTTTCCCACTGTGCAACTGGCTTGTTTTCATCTTCTGGGCTCTGATCTCTTGCTACCTGGGCTCGAACAAGACAGGTCTCTGGGAAAACGCCTGCCAATCACAACCATCACAATGAAATTTGGCAGAAGGGTGAATTTGACTCGCAGCTCTGAAGACCCATTAAGAGAAACATCGAACCAGGGAAATCTCTCGCATCGCGTTGCACGTGTGTGTGTGTGTGTGTGTGATTTCCAAGCACCCTTCAAAGTTCACTTTTTATAAACATGATATTGACACGCTGATCCTTCCTTGTTTTATTTGGAATTTCAACCCTTGCCAAGACCTGAAGCTTTTTCTAGAAACACAGACCAGAGTTTGCCTCATGACTCGACAATGCAGCAAAAATTATATCAATAGATAGATAGAGAGATAGAGAGATATAAATATATAGATACAGATATATATATGTATGGTATTCAGCTTTGTTCAGGTATTTTCCAACGTCATTATAGTTGTGGTTTTAAAGTTGTAGTGACATTTCGGCAGAATCTCATCTGCCATCATCAGCCTTCTGTATACAGATGAGATTCTGCCAAAACGTTGCTACAACTTTAAAAGCACAACTATAATGGTGTGGGAAAATACCCGAACAAAGCTGAATACCACACATATCGATACCCACGAAAACTTAAGAAAACATATCTATATCTATACCTCTATGTCTGTCTGTCTGTCTGTCTGTCTGTCTGTCTGTCTGTCTGTCTGTCTGTCTGTCTGTCT
>BHEV01031277.1:0-19082 GCA_004319985.1 Emydocephalus ijimae | reverse complement strand
GTCGAATGGAGCGGGTGGTATGACGCCGCCGGACATGGTTCCACCGTTGTGCGTTCAGTCACGTGCTCAGTTATCGTTCTTCGTTGTTCAGTCAGCTCTGACGTCTCCAAATCCCACCTTCATCGCCAGTATTATGACTGAAACAAGGAGAAGAAGGCGAGCACGTGACTGACAACGCACAACGGCAGAATCATGTCCGGCGGCGTCATGCCACCCGCTCCATTCGACCCAGCGCAAGAGGACTGGGAGTCCTATATGGATCGTTTCCAAATGTTCTTGGAAACTAACAATTTGAAGGATGCCACAACCAGGAAGAAGCGGGCGGTATTCCGAACGCATTGCGGGCCAACCATATTCAAGATGGCCAAGGCCCTGGCAAAACCGGCTGAAGTGAAGACTATGGACTGGGACGTTCTCGAACCCCTACTGAGGGCCCACTATGCACCGACTGTACCAATGCTTGTAAGACGGCACGAGTTCTACCAAAGAAACCAGCGGAAAGGAGAGAGCGTTGCCGATTTCGTCACAGACCTCCGAAACCTGGGAGGCCTCTGCGGGTTCGCTGACCTGGAAGAGGCTTTGAGAGATCGAATAGTCCTGGGACTAGATGCACTAAACGCACAGAGTAAGCTGATGGTGAAAGGCGACATCGGCCTTGCCGATGCCATCGCTGAAGCTACTGCAGTGGAAGCAACCAGGAAGTCGGCTGCCCAACTACGTCGAAACCGCACTCCAGTACACCAACCAACCAGCGAAATTTTATCCAAGTCAGAAGGACAGCTTCTGACGACCCACCACAAGGACCTCTCTTCGTCGTCAGACAGCAACGAAGAAGAGGTCCATTGATTGTGGTCCGATCGGGACCAGTACCCGAAGTCCCTGCACCCCTGTGCTGGCTGTGGGGCCAACCATTCCAGGTCCGAATGCAAATTCCGCGACGCACTCTGTCATGAGAGCAGGAAGAGAGGCCACATCGGACGGGTCTGCCGAAGGGACCCGGCCAGGCCTCGAAGGGGGCTAACTATCGCCAATCGACAGGAAACCATCCTGTAAGGCGAGAACCAGTAAACCACTCCTACAGAAACCGAACCTTGAATCGCCCCACGAAGCGAGAAGAGGCTCACCAAACTATCATTATCGGTCACGCCTCTTCCTTGGATGCCAAGAAAATCCGAATTACAGTGGCCATTGAAAATCAGCCTTGCCAAATGGAAATCGACTCGGGATCGTCTCTCTCGATGGTTTCCTGGAGGACCCTCAAGCAACTCATCCCTACTATCCGGCACCAAGACCTCTGTTCCCAAAGACTTATCCTTAAAGACTATCAAGGGAATCGGATTCCAGTCGTTGGATCCAGCCGAGTCCGGGTCTCATTCAAGAACCGCACGGCGTACTTACCTCTGACTGTGAAAGACAAAAATCGGCCTAGCCTACTAGGCCTCCAATGGTTCACGCCACTCGGCATTGAAGTGGCAGGCATTAACCGAATCGGCAGCAGTGACTGGGAAGAGGACCTCGTCCATGAATTCAAGGACGTCTTCACGCAAAAACTAGGTGAGTACAAGGGGACCCCGATATCGTTCAGCCTTAATCCAAAAATAGCTCCCATCCGCCTTTAGCCCCGTTGAGTTCCGTTCGCCTTAAAGCCGAAAATCGACGAACAGCTTGATCAGTTAATAGCCCAGGGAGTGCTAGAGCCGACCGATCACTCTCCCTGGGAGACCCCAGTCGTGACACCCATTAAGCCGGATGGTTCGATTAGAATTTGTGGGGACTGCCGGGCCACCTTGAACCACGCCATACAGCAAAACACATATCCGGTGCCGGTGATGCAGCACCTCCTCCATTCCCTGGGGGGCGGAAAAGTCTTCGCTAAACTAGACTTAGCTCAGGCATATCAGCAACTATCAGTTGATGAAAAGACGGCACAGGCACAGATAATTGTAATGCTCCGAGGTGCCTTTAAATGCACCCGACTCCAGTTCGGAGTCAGTGTAGCCCCGGGGATTTTTCAGAGCCTTTTGAAAAGGCTATTACAAGGGATTAAAGGCGTGGTCCCCTACTTTGATGATGTGTTAATTGCTGCACCTACAACAAAAATCTTATGGGATCATTTAAAATTAGTTCTACAGAAATTCAAAGACGCAGGTCTTAAAATGAAAAAGAATAAGTGTAAACTGTGTACAGATTGTGTCAAATTTTGGGGGTATTTAATTGACAGTCAGGGTATTCATCCTACCGACAGTAAATTGAGAGCAATAAAAAACGCTTCCAGACCCCGGAATAAGGCCGACCTCCAGGCGTTTCTAGGCCTTATCAACTTTTATAATGTATTTCTACCACACAAAGCAACTGTCGCTGAACCTTTACATCGTTTACTGGACAAAAAAGCAATTTGGGTATGGGGTCATCGAGAAGAGCAGGCGTTCCGTAATGTGAAAAATTACTGACGTCTGACCCTGTACTCATGCAGTACAATGAAACCTTGCCATTAAATATCACATGTGATGCTTCGCCTTTCGGAGTGGGTGCCATTTTGAGCCATGTATTGCCTAATGGTAGCGAAGCCCCTGTTGCCTATTTTTCAAAGACGCTTTCAAAAACTGAGCGAAATTATAGCCAGATCGATAAAGAAGCCCTTCCGATTGTGTCTGCCATTAAAAGATTTCACGAGTACGTGTATGGCCGGGCTTTTACTGTCGTGACTGACCACAAACCGTTGCTGGGGATAATAGCCGGAGATAAACCGACTCCCTACATATTATCCCCCAGGATGACTTGCTGGTCAGAATTCTTGGCTGCTTATAATTATCGGCTGCAATACTGCCTGGGGAAAGCCATTCCCCACGCCGACGCATTGAGCCGAGCACCGCTTCCAGAGACTCTCGATGACCCAGCACCAACCGTAACCACGTTACAGATCGAGACACTTCACACACCACCATTAACCTCCTGTGATATCGCGAGAGAAACAAGACGTGACCCCACCTTAGCGCGAGTCCTAAGTTGGGTGGAACGCGGCTGGCCATTGGACCAAATATCAGATGACTTCACACCATTCAAAAGTCGACAAACAGAATTGTTTTCTCAAAAGGGCTGGATCATCTGGGGTGATAGAGTCATTATCCCAGAGCGACTCCAACAAGCAGTACTGAGAACCTTGCATGATGGCCACCCCGGCATTGTGTGAATGAAAGCCCTCGCACGAAGCTACACATGGTGGCCGGGCATCGACAAGCAAATAGAGACTTGGGTCAAAGCTTGTCATAGATGCCAAGAAGTGAGCAACGCTCCACCAAAGGCAATCCCAACTGAATGGGAGACACCACGGGGGCCCTGGTCCCGTATTCACCTGGACTTTGCTGGGCCGACCAAAGGCCACACCTTTTTGTTTACCGTCAACACCTACTCTAATTAGCTCGAGGTCCACCGTATGAGGAACACGACTACAGAAGCGGTCATCAAGAGACTGGAAAGACTATTTGCAACCCACAGATTACCAGACGTTCTGGTATCTGACAACGGGCCCCAATTTACCACGCTGTCCTTTGAGCAGTACCTGGCTGACCGCGGTATCCGACATGCGCTCACTTCGCCTGCGTACCCTGCGGCCAACGGTAGGGCTGATCGCATGGTCCAATTCGTCAAGAAAACTCTACAGAAAATAGACTACGATAACATTGACGAGAAAATCAACCGAATCCTTTTTCTACAGCACATCACACCTCACAGCGTTACCAACAAAACTCCCGCCAAGCTGCTAATGGGACGGAAGCTCCGCTCCCACCTCGACCGGTTACACCCAGCTTACGAACCGGAAAAACCACTCGGATCCAGTGGCCGATGCCGTACCTTCCAGGTAGGCGATTTGGTGTACGTTAAAAACCTATCGGGCAATCCGCTGTGGGTAGAAGCGACGGCAGTCCATGTAACCGGCCCAAGATCCTACCTTATATAGTGCCCTGACGATAGACTTTGGAAGCGCCATATCGATCAATTATGATCACGGCTCCAATCAGGAAATTCCGAACTCCCTTATGACCAAACTGAGGAGGGGGAGATACAGAGGAAGACGAATTTCAACTGGAGGAAAATCCCTTTGAAGGGAACGATAGCAGAACAGAGATACGGGAACTGGAACCAGGGATGGGAGTAAATTCACCTCAGGGAGTTGCCGAAGATATTGGTGACGACGGAAACACGAACTCTGAACCAGAGGCACCCCTTTCGCCAAACAACGATCTTCCTCAGCGAGAGTGCAGCCAAATGCAAGACGCACAGCAAAAATCAAAAAGACTAATAAAACAACCGTCCTACCTTAAGGACTATGTGACAGCGCCCCGTAAACAGAAGCCAGGGGGAAGGGGTGTTGTGAATGCATAAATGTTAAATAAAGTTATCTTGAGCTTGAAGTCAAGTGCAGGGTTCTGGCCCTGCACTTCTGATTGGCTGTTAATGGCAGGATCGGATTGGTCCGTTCAGGAGAATCTGATTGGCCATTAACGGGTCATTCGCATTGGTTAACGGGGCTAGAGCTCCTGGATTGTTATTGGCTGAGATAGGTATTGGGTTGCCTATATAAGGAAGGCTATAGCAGCTGTCCAGTTGAGCTGTCACACCATGTAAATAAAGAGTTGAAGTTCACCGTTTCACCGGCTTGTCTCCATTCTTTCTCTCCCATGCTCCAAACATAACAGTTAGCAAGTGAGCTTTTGGTCAATTCATATTAAAAAACCAATCAAATAAGTGCCTCCAACATTAGCCAAATCTATTCAGGCATTTTTCACAGAACATGATATAACACAGAATTCTAAACTGTATGGGTAGCCTGAGAAACTTATACTTGTTTAGCCTTTTTATTTGTTTTTAAACTACCTGCTAATCACTTAAATGCCCCAAAGAAAGTTCCCAGTGTCAGAGGCAAAATAATTGTGTGCCACTCAATAGCTCTGCTGTACCCAAACAGCTTGGTGGGATGAGTAATGTTTCAACTGGGCTATCATGTAAACAATACTGGTATAACTTCTAGAAAATGCAGAGTATTATACTTGTTCTTACCTTACTGCCATCTTTATGACAGAATCAAGAAAGCATTGTGGGCATTGTGGGCAGTTAACCATAGCCTGTGATTCAGTAAGCAGATTCAGAAACAGATTCCAAAGAAAGGCAATGACTCAGAAGGCCAACCACAAATTAACAGCCTGGGTAATGAGCCCATTTTGAACAAACCATTGATCAATGGAAAAATCTATTATAAGTGAAGTTCACCCTGGGTTTTCCCTCTTATGTAAGTGCTTTTATGCTTATCAATAAAAGATTGATTATAAAACATGGCAAACAGGACTTCCAAAAATTGCAATTGTCAAGAGGAAAACCTTTGCATAGGACTTTGTATGGTTATTTTAATGCAATACTCTAAAACATGACAGAGGAAATACCATGTCTATTAAGATGATAATAAATGTTATTCTGGAAGAGTGTGTAGAAATTTAAAAGGCAGAAAACATGAATTCAATTTCTCTGTATGGCCTGTACTATATGTGAAGACATCTCAGCAGCTAGCAGCACTGGATTGATCTCTGTTAGGTTGGATCAGGCTAATCAATATTGGGATAGGTGCCCTTCAGGGAATATTTGTAAGATGGGGCAAAACTTACTTAACAAATTTCTCACTGATCAACATAAATTTTGGGCTCCATTGTGGTCGTACATTGAGGACACTACCTGTATTGTAGATTTCCTTTCAAGAGATATCTGTAAATTTCATCTTTAAAAAAATCTGAACAATACACGGACTGAATCAACACAAACACCTGTTTTAAAGTGATGAGTAACATACAGGAAAGAAAGGGAGGAAATTTCTAGATTAGGATCCCCCCCCCATTGTCAATTCATATAAAACAAACTCATGTAAATCATTCTTTTAAATTGACCTTCTGTTGGT
Organism: Emydocephalus ijimae; assembly: GCA_004319985.1. Classification (NCBI taxonomy): domain Eukaryota; kingdom Metazoa; phylum Chordata; class Lepidosauria; order Squamata; family Elapidae; genus Emydocephalus; species Emydocephalus ijimae. The sequence goes on along the minus strand of BHEV01031277.1, from coordinate 13,138 downwards.
TTTTGTGACCATTTTTATTCTCTTAATTCCTATTAACAACAGATTGTGAAAGGTACTTTTTCTGCCTTCATATCATTGGTGAGATTCACAAAAACTTACTACCAGTTCTGTGGGTGTAGCTTGGTGGTTGTTTCTTCTGTGGGCGTGGCAGGGGAAGGATACTGTAAAATCCCCATTTCCACCCCACTCCCGGGGGAAGGATACTGCAAAATCCAGATTCCCTCCCCAACCTGCTGACCTACTTTCCAGCTCCATTCTCCTGTGCAGGGCAACAAAAGAAGATCCAGCTGATCAGCTGGGACTCAGGAGGCAGAGGATAGATGGGGGCAGAACCAGTCAGAAGTGGTATTTGCCGGTTCTCTGAACTACTAAAAATTTCCACTCCTGGTTCTCCAGAACCTGTCAGAACTGGCTGAATACCACCTCTGCTTCATATTCTTCCACGAAGGAGATGTTAACTATTTCAACGCCTTCTCTAAAGGCTCATATCATTCTGCTTTTGTGCTTCTAACGCTTAGCATTTAAATACATTTTAAAATATAAGATTTATTAAGTTTACTCCAGAAATTCCACTGGCACATCTAAGAAACTAAAATATTTGTTGCAGTACTGTACAGCAAGTTATCCAGCCATGTTTTTGTAAGATCTGTCATGAATGAAGGCGAATATATATATCCCAGGATAATGTTCCAGGATCCAATCTGGGACCAGAGTTTTTGTCTTCTGAGCTGGAAGTTCCCATCTTCAGGGAACTTCTTTGCGGGCTTTCTCTGTGAAAGCATACAGAGAAGCTCCCTCAGGAGGGGCTCCAGCACGACTCCAAAAGCTCAGAAGACAAAAACCTCTGGACCCAGATTGGATCTTGTATCTATCTTTTTAGTATAATATTAAAAGTATTCACACCCTTTATATACTTTTAGTGGCTATATATATTCTTATTCAGGCAGAAAAGTACTTTCTATTTGTTATGGACTAAGCCAACGCAGCGATACAACCCTAAACAGCTTTACTTTACAGCAGGCTTGTAATCCTGCACTTCTCATTGGCCCGCAAATAGCGAGTCATGATTGGTCGTTTTCGGCCAGTCTGATTGGCTGTTAACGGGCCCCTCTGATTGGATGCTTGTGAAAGTGGTAAACTCAAATCATTGGTTGTTTTGACAGCAGCAAGCTGTATAAAAGAACTGCTGCTGCCCGAGTATTTGCTCTGTTCTTATTTTACAATAAAGAGTTGAAGTCACCATTCGATGTCTCGTCTCCGTTCCTTGCGCCCATGCTCAGGACTTAACACTATTATTATTAAGCCCATCAGAAATTTCTCCTGGGGAACGACGCCATTATAAGCAGCATTGGACAACTCTGGGACTGTTAAAGCTGAACTCATTGTTAAAGCCGAGCCATTGAGACAAGGAAATGGGGCTCGTGCTTGGATGAATATGATATTCAAGGCAGAGGAAGACAGAAGGAAATGTCTCCCTGCATACACATGTAAAATATACCAAACTTACAATTATTTTTATTTTATTTCATTTTTATTTATTTATTTTGTCAAGCGATTAAAAGATAACAGGTATAAGTATAAACATAGTTATGAATACATGAAATGGATACATATAAGAAAAAGAAGCAATAGGACAGGGATAGTAGGCACCTTGGTGTGCTTATGCACACCTCCTAGAGACCTCCTGGGAAAGGAGTGAGGTCAATAGTAGACAGTCTAAGGTTAAAGTGTTTGGGGAAGAAACCACAGAGTCAGGTAGAGTATCCCAGACATTGACTATTCTGTTACTTACATGGCTCTTGTTATGTTTGTAAATGTCTAGTGGTTTTGGGATTTTAATATTTTGAGGTTCAGCCTTTTGAGCCTTTGGACTCCTGCTGGAGTCCATCCTCAACGAATGTTTCTCTTCACAAGAATCTGGAGAAAGAAGATCCCTGAGGATGGGGCTCCAACACAAGTCTGAAAGCTCAGAAGCTCTGACCCAGATTGGATCCTACAACATTAACCTGGGGCTCATATATTCGCCTTCATTCGTGTTAATATTTTGAGGTGTTTTTTTTTTATTCCTGGATGGCTTCCAGCAAACCTTAGTACAGTACAGACTAATCAGCAAATAACAATGGTGATGGTTTATTCAATGCTTTTGCAGAGGGCTTTCAAATTCACTATACCTCCCAGTGAGGAGGAACAAACTCACTGTACCTTCTAGTGAGGAGGAACAAAAGAATCAGGAATCCAAGGAGAGGGGAGGGAGGCAGTTTATCACTTGAGATAGCTGGCAGTAAGAGAAGACAGAATGGCAAATTGTTCTGTTGTTCAAAGGGAATAAAGAAGAGAAATGAAACAGAAATAAAGAAAAAGTGCAAGGGGGGGTGGAGGATGCCAGAAGAGAAATAAGGATTTTAAATGAAAACAATTAACCTGGTAAGTTAATAAATCAATGTTCTGTTATAAATTTTCCATGTAAAGCTGTAATTCTAAAGCATTATAATGTATAAGGGTTTTTAATAAACCTCTAAAGAAAATATATTGCAAAAAGGCCATATTGCAAATGAGAAGCATACTTTCAATAAATGTTTCTGTATTAAGAGATAAAATATCCAAAGGCTAATAAGCGAATGCCTCTTTTGAAGAATGAGAGGTAAGAAGTTAGGGGAAAGAGTCAAAGGTGTCACTCCAATCAGTGTACAGGAGAAGTTTGTTTAAAGAGAAAAGATGAATGGATAGCTGGAAATAGAACAGACAAAGAATGATAAGTATTATGAATTGAATTGAGATAAGATAAGATAAATAAAATAAAACTAAGAAAGATAAAAGAGAGAAGAAGCTATGTAGAAAATTGAAAATGGTAATAAGATATGGAATGATATATAAAGTAAATATGATTTTTGAATTTGTGTCTGTGCGAAGAGTTTTAACCCGGGATCAAGCAGCTTTCAGAAAAGAGGTTTTATGTTTTTTAAGTTTTATGTTTGGTATGTTTGTGTATTGTTTTTGACAGGCAATAAAATTTTAATTAGCAAGAAATATAATTTGGATAATAGAATGAAAAGGAGAAGTTGGGATAAGATATGAAGTTGAACAGATAACGTATATATATATATTACAATTTGGAACTATTTTGTATGTTCTATTGGTTTTCTTAGAAAAGATCTTTTATGTTATTATGCCTTGATTGTTTGTGTATTGTTTTGTAAAATTAATAAAATTTGACTTAAAAAAAAAAGAGATAAAATATCCAAAGGCTAATAAGCGAATGCCTCTTTTGAAGAATGAGAGGTGAGAATCAGGGAAGCTTCTGAGATTAAGGGTCTACTGGAATTTCAAATTACAGTAGGCAGTAATCTGAAGGAATCTGGAGACAAAGAAATCCTCATGTGATACTATTCTACCTGCTTCCAAACCACCTTTTTCTTATAAATAATAGCAACAATTAGAACTAGTAATGAGTCCCTCCATAGATCTAGCAAGATAGCACTCTGGTGATAAACCATTATAACAATATCCTCTGCGGTTCCCACTGATGGCATTTGATGCTTTCTGTAGGGTTTATAAGTTTGTGAGAATTAGTGTAGTCTGAAAACCAAGTCCATGTGAGATATAAAAGATTGCTGTGCTTTGTTTTCTTTTTCTTTTTCAGTAATGTTGTTAATTATATTAACAACAGATAAAGCAGATACAAAAATACATTAAAAAAATAGAAGCTGCAGAAACCCACCCCATTCCCACCCAAAACAGGGAAAATAAGAAAAAGAAACTTCCGGTTCATCCCCAGCAAGTATGTTCAACATTAACAATTTATCTCTGCCTTTTAAAATACAACCAAGGAGAGATTCAACCTAAAAATAAGTAGAAATTTTCTGACAGTGAGATCAATCAACCAATGGAACAAAAGTTGCCTTCAGAAGGTGTGGGAGCTTCATTACTGGAAGCTTTCAAGAAGAGACTGGAATGCCATTTGTCAGAAATGGTGTAGGATCTCCTGCTTGGGCGGAGGGTTGGACTAGATGGCCTACAAGGTCCCTTCCAACTCTGTTAATCTGTTAAGCCAAATATTTCTTTATTCCATACTTCCCCCCATTCTCTATAAACTCATCTCTAGGTCCTCAGCTCATCTTATTAAACAGCAAAACCCAATAAACTTAACACAAGTTAACAAAAATATATATTCCCATTTCTATTTAAAGCCTAATCCTTCTAATTCCTCATAATAATAAGCAAAACATGGCTGTACTATGGATTCCTGTTTAAAAGGTTCTTATTATATGGTAGATACATTTCTGAGTAAGGAAATGACCCTTCAGTCGCACTGATGTATCTTCTTCATTTTACCATTTTCTAGATTTTTACAGAGTAAAAGTCATCCTAAAGTAGATAAAACAACTCAGTTCCTGGGAAGAAAGAGGTGCTGCTGGTAGGGGAATTTCATTAATTAGTTTTGAGGAATATACTACTGTACTCTGATTACTCTTTTATGAATTAAGGTTGCAGACAAGTATTCTTTGGCCTGTCATAATTTCTTAGTTGTTTAGGTATGTAGCAATATTTACAAGCTTTACCTGCTATACCAGCCCTGCTTTGTTCTAGGAAATTGGAACTTGATATGGAAACTGAACAAGGAGAGATTTAACCTGGAAATAAGGAGAAACTTTCTGACAGTGAGAACAATCAACCCATGGAACGGCTTGCCCTGAGAAGTTGTGGGCGCGCCATCACTGGAGGCTGCCCTCAGAAGCTGTCTGAGCATCATCACTTGAGACTTTCAAGAAGAGATTGGACTGCCATTTGTCAGAAATGGTGTAGGATCTCCTGCTTGGGCAGGGGGTTGGACTAGATGACCTACAAGATCCCTTCCAACTCTGATTATCTGTTAACCATTATTATCATATATGCTCTGGTGTCATCTTGACATGTCTCCTCTAATGTGCTCCTCTTGAGACTACTACCCTTGTCGTCCAAAACTTCAAAAGGACTAGAATGTATCAACTCTTGTTTACTGCAGTTCAAAAATATATAATAATAAAGCAAGACTTACCAAACGAAGGAGACTCTCGGCCATCCTCTAATCCTGAATCTCTTTCTCTGTCTCTCTTTCTATGTTTGTGTCCACGGTGCCTATGGCGACGATGGCTTTTTCTTCCACCCAATGGCACATGAACACCGATAAACAAAGTCCTGTGACCTACACGACAGAATACAGTCCAAGTAAGTAGATTTGATAATGCATCTATCACTAAGACATTAGGACTACAATAATGTTTATGCATTAGATTGGGGTAAATGGAAGTTCTAAAAATGTATTAAAATGGGGGAAAGGGTGGGAAGGCCGAACAGATTTAAATGCATAACTCACATACTTCTTTGTGTGTGTGTGTGTGTGTGTGTGTGTGTGTGTGTGTGTGCGCACGTGCACATATGGGGAGGCATATAGTACCCAGTCTTTTCAATGCTGACTAGGAATTCTGGGATACTGAATTCTAATGCATTAAAATTAGACAACATGACGATGCCAGTTTGACGCCCCTGCCCTACACCATATTGGCTCTCACCAAACCTTACAGCATTTATCACCTTCTCCATTAAGACAGTTTCTCTGGAAACAAGACAAAAGGAATTCCCTAGAAACAATCTTCATTAAAACTGATAATGCATGATGTAATATGGCTTTATCAAAGTGGCATTGTACCCTAGACAGGATTCTAAATAAAAACAGATTGAGGGATAGAAAATTCAATAAGAAAGAACAGTTGATATAAGGCAATGCAAACATTCACTGAAGTATGAAGAAAGGAACAAGGAAGGAAAAGAGAACATCTGCAATGCACTATTCAAACTCTGTGTTCCTAAAGTTAATTGTAGCCAGAAACCAATAATTTGGGATTCAAAAAAAGGGGGAAATTAGAGGATTGTAACGGAAGATAACTACTGAAGAGAAGACAGAATGGGAACTAAGGAACAAACAGGAAACATGGGGCCTAATGCACACTGAGGTGATAAATCTTGTTTGCAGCATTTCAAATTGCGGGCAGGGGCTTCCCATGATTTTGTTTTCTTCCAGATAAAAAATTTCCCACAGCATAGAAACAAAAGGCAAAAACAGACCCGCATTGTATATAGGAACTGTTACATCATGTGAGTTTTCCCTGCTTTTTTATTACTGCAGTCCCAGCCACAGGTTTCCCATACTATTGTGAAATATTCTTAAAATAATAGTTACTGAACATAATGGCTCCACCCTGGCACATTTTCTGTTCTGTTTCCTGCACTGCCCAATCAGAGGCCAAGGGAACTGCGAACTAAAGGCTATACAACTAAGCAAACATTTAATCTACATTAAATCAAATATCTTCACAAAGAAGAAAAGAGAAAGATTCCACCTATCTGAAAGCTCATTCACATGAGGAAGGATTATTTTATTTATATTTATTTATATTTCTTATCCAACCATCTCCCTCAGAGAAGGGCTGTCTGCATTATAACTTAATGCAGCAGCTATTAACCAAAGATGAACCCAGAATTATTGCTGCTCAGTGCCCTTCTTAAGAAACATGGTTAGAATGCTTGAGACTAGCTTGGGAAAAAATGGGATTGAAGACTCTCAGGAAAAGAAGGACATGGTCTGAGGTTTGGGCGGCATGGTCATTTATAAAGCAAAAGTAAATGTAGATTTTAAAAATCATTATTATCAGGAGTGCTGTATTCCAAATATGAAATAGATACAAACCCAGGCTGTGCCCAGAAATACTTTTGTATGTCTCAGCCAAAGAAATGTTTTACAGAAAAGAAACAATGTCAAAGATAAATGGTTACATAAAAGAGCTTGTTAATACAAGAAAATAGAGAATTTAAGATGAAATCAAGTGAACAATTGACTGCTGAGGAGCTTAGTTTTCAATGGTTTTCATGCGCACAATTAAGAGAAAGATTTAATATAGATAAGATCCCATGAATAGAATATGATAAAATGAAATGAAAATGAATTATGTACATAAATAATGAACATGTGACTGCTAGAACATACTGTATGCAATTTGAAATAGAAGAAGTTACAGAATGCATGATAAAACGGGCCAAGAACCTTTTTATTTGGTTGGTTGGTTTTTATATTTGTTTGGAAAGGACCGTGATCTCCTTTCTGCCCAAAGCAGGAGATCACTATTTAAATGGATTAATGGAGAGAATATAGTTAAAAGGTATGAAATTTACATTCTCTTACAATTTAAAAGAGTAGCTTTATAAAATGATGCACCATTGGTATATGATTCCAGAAAAGTTGTCTATGATGTACAGTGATATCTCGGTACTCAATTTTAATTGGTTCTGGGAGTCCCAATGAGTATCTCTATGAGTACCAAACAATTTTTCTCACAAGGAATAATGTAATGAGTCATAAGGCAAGTGACACTGACTGGTTTTTAGCTTGTGCACTGAGTACCAAACAGTGAATATGGGGACAAAAATTTTGCATAAAAATGCATTGAGTACAGTGGTGGGTTTCAAAATTTTTTACTATCAGTTCTGTGGCCATGTCTTGGTGAGTGTCTCTTGATGGGCATGGCAGGAGAAGGATAGTACAAAATCCCCATTCCCTCCCCACCCCACTAACCTGCTTTCCAGCTCCATTCTCCTGTGCAGGGCAACTAGAGAAGACCCAGCCAATCAGCTGGGATTCGGGAGGCAGAGAATAGATGGAGGTGGGGCCAGTCAGAGGTGATATTTGTCAGTTCTCCGAACTACTCAAAATTTCCACTACCGTTTCTCCAGAACTGGTCGGAACCTGCTGAATATCACCTCTGATTACCAAATTTCAAAGCAGTTGTCTACCAAGGTATTAAGGTACTTCTTGGAAATGTGAAAATGTGAAGAGACATTTTGTCATGTATTTTCTTTTATATTTCTTCTTTTTTCTCTTTTCCTAACCAAATTCAGTGTCCTTCCAACAGTTGTTACTGAAGAAGTTCCTTTCGAACTGAGACTGTGTCCAGGTGGTGGAGGTATAATTGAATCAATGGAATATCTTATTCTGTATTGCCCTCTCTATGTAGGAACTCACCAGAAATTAATATCTCCACTCTTTACAAAATATCCTGGTTATTCCAACTTGTTTTATCTAAAGATGTTATTATCAAATCAATCTGACCTTATTCCTTAGCCAAGTGCTGTTCTTCCTCTGCACAGAATGCCATAGTATTAACTCTAAACCTTTTTAGAATAACTACATGTTCCCTTTTATCTTAATTAATTGTGAGTTTTGTATTTTATTTGCTGGTTTATGACTGTGACAAGTTTTTATTGATTGAACATTTATGTTTCTGTTGTTTTCTTTAGCCTACAGAAAACATTTTTTCATTAAACAGTCTTTTACAAGGAAAAAGGGATTGAAGGAGGACATAAATCATTAGAAGGGAATTGGATAAATTTATGGAGGGCAGGTCAATCAAGGGCTACTAATTTTTTTTTAAAAAAAACATTGATTCTTTGGATATTGTAGAAAGTAGACCAATAGTTTGATACAAAAATCATCAAAGGGTAAGATAACAGCTATTAAACTTGAAACTCAGCCTCACCTCCAGATGCAGGCAGCATGCTTTCAAATGACAGCTGCAGGGGAACAACATAGGGTATCTTCATATCTTCAGTGGTGGGATTCAAATACTTTAACAACCGGTTCTCTGCCCTAATGATTTTTTTCCAACAACCAATTCACCAAACTGCTCAGAAAGTTAACAACTGGTTCTCCAAACTGGTGCAAACTGGCTGAATCCCACCGCTGCTCATCTCATCTTGAAGACCCAAGAACATCTGGCTGGCCATTGTGAGAAAGAAAACACCTACCTGTCCCGATCTAGCAGGACTATTCTGCTACACCTACCCATGGTACTTAACCACTTCGTGCATCTGATGTGGGAGTCCCTGATCAACCACAGTAATAAATAAGTTGATATTCATTAAGAGGTGTGTGGAAATTAAAAGGTAATCACCTGCACTTTTTTTTTTTACAAATAGTGGAAGCTAGCGAGGTCCTTCTACTACAGCACAACTCAAAGAAAGGTAACTCAGTTCCCTTCTGTAGGCCTTAGATGGTTTCAAGAAGTAGTTTCCAAAACCTGGAAACATTTCACAGCTAGTTTTAAAAGTCTGGAGCAAACAGGAGAGATGTCCCATGACTTCGGTAAAATCATGAAGGGTTTCCTATTAGAATGTAACACATACAAAGCTTTCACAAACACATCTGAAGAAATAAACAGCTTCATCATAATCTATAACTAACCCGTGTTAAATTTAGGATTCTACATTTAGGATACAGATAAAGTATATCTTTATCTTAAATGTATAATGACATGCATTTAACAAGCATACTATTATAAGGCAAACATTTATTTTTATTTTCTTTCCAGGCAAGGATTGGTTTGCTTTTTTTTTTTTTATACAGCATCTGGAAGCTGAGACACAGTCTCCAAAGTGATCTGAACAAGTCATCCGAGACAATGATGCTTTGTTTGTGTCTCTGTGAATAAGGTCATAACAAAAAGGTATGGTATAAAAATAACCAGTAGGGATGTTCTATACAAAAGATAGAAGTGACCAAGAGGTTTTTAGCTTGTCAAATCAATCAATTCAACCTAGAGATCTAGAAGGAAACAGAAGAATTTATGGCTTCCTATATAATTCTTAAAAGGAGCAGACTGGAGCTTTGCTTTCTGAGTCAACTAACTCCACACACATGAAATAAAATGTAAATGAAAGCTCCATGACCTAAAGGAGATACTCTCACTCACATTGATGAGATTAATACTGAATGGCAATAAGTGTAGCAATAGCACTTAGATTTATAGACCGCTTCATAGTGCTTTACAACTCTATCTAAGCAGTTTACAAAGTCAACATATTGCCCCCAACAATTTGGGGTCCTCATTTTACCCACCTCAGAAGGATGGAAAGCTGAGTCAACCTTAAATATATATAAGTAAGTCTGCCCCTAACATGAATTTCTGTTGCGGCCTGTCGGCCACCAGCCCTCCTTCAGCAGCCGAATCAAGAGGAGGGGGAGAGAAGCGTGGGAGTCAGGGTGAGCTTCAGGGCAACCCGGGAGCTCTGAGGAGGAAGAGGGAATGGACCTGGCAGAGAGAAAGAGACAGAGGCAGAGCCTGGGCCATCCATCAGCCCTCAGATGGAGAGACAGCAGCCCCCAGGTCTGGAGGTGGCTGATGAGGAAGAGGAGAAACAGCTGAGTCCAGTGCCCGACACGTGCAGAGGCGCAGAAGGCAAAGAAGAGAACAGTGAAAAGCCATGGGCCGATCCTGGGGAAGGAAGAGCCACCACTGCTAACAAGGCCCCACCCTAGCTCTGGGGATAAAAGACAGGGGGCGGAGATGAAAGGGTGTGGCAGACAACCATTCATCTTCCAGACGGACAGACTTGTTAGCCTACGGGGCTGCCTAATAAAGGAATCTTTTGAGTTCACATCAGTGGGTTTGTCGTGTTTGGGGAGCTGGATCAGAACAATTTCCTTTTAATGCTTGGTATTCAATATTACTGAGATAGCAAAGAAGGCCCTACAAATCTGACAGCAAAATATAGGAAGTGCCCATTTAATGAGCAGTCACCCAACAGCTGTTCAAAGTTAGGAAGAATTCCTCCAAAAGCTAATCACAGAAGTCCTCGATTTAGTGACTGTTCAAAGTTACAAGGGCACTGACAAAAGTGACTTAAGACCGTTTTTCACAGTTACGACCTTTGCAGCATCCTTATGGTCATGTGATCAAAATTCAGATGCTTGGCAACTGGTTCATACTTATGACCATTGCTGTATCCCAAGGTCATCTGATCCCCTTTTGCAACTAACTTTTTGACAAACACAGTCAATAGGGAACCCAGATTCACTTAACAACCGAGTTACTAATTTCACAACTGCAATGATTCACTTTAACAACTCAGGCAACAAAAGTTGCAAAATGGGGGCAAAACTCACTTAACAAATATCTCATGTAATAATTTTGGGCTCAATTGTGGCCACAAGTTGAGGATTACCTGTGCAACCCAGTTCCGGAGTTTTGATGGCTTCACACAATTCCCACAGTTACACAACCACATTTCAGGCATTTGGCAAGTGATTCATCATCATGGCTGGTTGCAGCATTCGGTGCTCAGGAGATCATGATTGATGGTTTCCACGCAAAAAACACCATGGGAATACATTGATTCATTTAACGTGACAGTGACATTTGCTTAACAACTGCTGTGTAAAACCCATAAGGACTGGTCACATGAGTGCCTCAACTTATGATTGTCACGACTTATAACAGGTAAGCAGCTGCTGCCAAGCAGGGAAGCAGGCATGGGGTGGCCAGAAAGAATAGCATGATTGCAGAGAAGACAGGGAAGCTCAGATGGTTAAAATGTTTCTTTTATCCAAATAAGTGATTATATTTTATTTTGTCCCTCGTCCAGAATTGCTTCTGGATTTTGTGTTTGCAATGAGGAAAAAAATGAAATTAGTAAATTAGACGGGCTTATTGTTATAGAAATAAAACACAAGGACAATTTTTTCCCACATGCCATCACTCTGCTAAACAACTAATTCCAACAATGCTGTCAAATTATTTACTAAGACTGTATTATTATTATTATTATTTGTCTCATCCTTCCTAGTACCTATCTCTTCCTACTTATGACTATAACTGTGTTGCTTGTATCTTTACAATCTATATTGTTTTGTTTCCTAAGATGATTTGATTGCTTATTAGTAATCTACAACTATCACTAAGTGTTGTATCTTATGATTCTTGATGAATGTATTTTATCTTTTTTGTTTATGTACACTGACAGCATATGCACCAAAGACAAATTCCTTGGGTGTCCAATCACACTTGGCTAATAAGTGGTGTAGGGTTTCCTGCCTAGGCAGGGGGTTGGACTAGAAGACCTCCAAGGTCCCTTCCAACTCTGTTATTCTATTCTATTCTATTCTATTCTATTCTATTCTATTCTATTCTATTCTATTCTATTCTATATGGCTTGTACATATTGCTGTGTAAAAGCAAAAGGTGTAGTTGTAATGTTGTTACCTTTGACTGTGCCAAAGGAAGTTGAAAGTGGGTGTCTTTTTTCCTTCTTTTTTCTCCCTTTACACTATACCCTCTCTCAGTGGTGGGATTCAAATATTGTTGCCACGGGTTCAGTGGGCGTGGCTTGGTGGGTGCACTTTGTGCCAAACACGCACTTTGGGCAGGTGCCAGAGGTGTTTGCGCAGGCACAGAGGTGTTCTAACTCGCCTCCTGCAAGCCTGCACTCTCCTGGTTGCTTCAGCAGTTGCCACGTGACCCTCTTCTGTGCCGCACAAAGCAGCTGCACTTCAAATTCAGAGGATAAAGGTGAGTCTGGGAGCCCAGGTGGACAGGTGGGGCCAACAGCAGAGCAGTAGAGAGAATCGGTTTGGTCTCCCCTGCTCATCGCTGCTACTGGCTCAGCAAAACTGGGCCAAACTGGTAAAATACCACCACTGCCCCCTCTTTTTCCTTTCCTCCCTTCTTACTTTTCCTTTTTTTTTTTCTTTGTATTTTGTACTTTGGTAAACCAATAAAAAAGTTTTAATTGGAAAAAGGACAGGGGTGGCTGTTGCTGAGTGAGTGCAATGCAAGCAGCTTATCAGAACAACTTTCGACCTTCCTTGCCAGCTTCCTCATGGGCTTTGCTTGTGGGAAGCCAGCAAAGAATAGTGATCATGTGCCTGTAGGATGCTGCAATCATTGTAAGTGTGAGCCAGTTGCCAAGCACTCAGATCACAATCATGTGAGTCTAGGAGTGCTGGGACGGCCAGAATTCAAGGACCATCAGTACCACTTGTTTGGTACCATTGCAAGTTCAAATGGTTGCTGAACAAATGACCCTTTCCGGGGGGGGGGGGCGGAGCTGGCATCACAACGATATAGCATGCAATCTCAGAGGTCTGAGATCGCAGCCGATATCTTTGCCCCTGGACGGTCCAAACGGACCTAAACCGTCCTGAAGAGATGGCGATAGTGAAGAGCGCATCCTGTAGATCCCAGGGACATCACAAAGTCCCTGGTTGATCCAGGAGAAGCCCTTCTTGCTGGCGGCAGAGAGGCAGCCATTAAAGCTGCTGAAGTTGGGACAG
>BHEV01031275.1:0-11282 GCA_004319985.1 Emydocephalus ijimae | reverse complement strand
CAGTTTTTGATACAGCCTCTGCACTAGTGTCCCCACGCTCTATAAAGGCTATCCCCTGGGATGAGTTGAAGGAAATCCTGTTAAACNCACTGGCGACGAGGGCGGGATGCAGTAAAGACGACCAGGCAAGACAACTGAGCCGAAGTCACAGTAAAAAAGAGCTGAAGCCACTACGAGCTGAACAAAGTCACCACCACTGACGGTCTCCAAAGAGCGCGAACTTTAAAGCTTCCCAGCTGAAGAGCCGAACACCGCTTGACAGGCGCAGCCAGAAATGCTTTTCTAAAAGTGGAAATTCAAATTCCCTCAGCTGAGGAGACTGACATTGCCACACTAATGGCCTCAAACCTGACATTCCCCCACCTCCAGCCAGCGGCAGAGACATGGGAATCATACATGAACAGATTCGAATGCTTCCTTAATGCCATCGATCTGTCTGAAGCCACTGACCTGAGGAAAAGGTCCTATTTTTTTAAGCTTCTGTGGGGCTACAGTTTTTGATACAGCCTCTGCACTAGTGTCCCCACGCTCTATAAAGGCTATCCCCTGGGATGAGTTGAAGGAAATCCTGTTAAACCACTATTCCCCCAGACCCTCCCAGATAGCTAGGAGATTGGCTTTTAGGAGGAGAATTCAAGCTGAAGGGGAAACTGTGAGTCAGTACATGGCAGCCTTAAGGTCAGCTGCCATACACTGTGGGTTTAGGGATTACCTTGAGGACATGCTGCTTGACCAAACTGTGGGAGGAGTTAAGGACCGAAAGCTACAGAGGCGTTTACTTGCTAAAAAAGATTTAACCCTGGCCTTAGCTATTGAGGAAGCTCAGGCTGCTGAGCTGTCAGAGATATCAGCAGCTGAGATTCAGGGGGACCCCTTAAAGCAAGGTCACTCTACCATTCACTACGATGAGGCCTCCCAAGAAGAGGAACCTCTCAAGGTAAACCGCCTCACATGTCCAAGACACCCCCCCAAGCTACCTAAGTAAAACAACAACCAGACAGCCGGACGGCAACCAAATTGTATGAGCTGTGGGGGTAACCACCCCAGATCAACTTGCAGATTCAGAAACGTTATCTGTCTGAACTGCCAGAAGAGAGGGCACATAGCCAGGGTTTGCCAAGCTGAGCAGACCTCCACACAAAGACCTCAGGCTGTTGCCTCCTTCCAAAGGCAAGTTGAAGATTGCTACACATGTTACCACGCAGACAATACCACTCCTAGGTCTAACAAAATAAGCATTTCTCTTTTTATAGAAGGTAAACCCTGCCAGATGGAGGTAGACACCAGGTCTGCCCTCTCCATCATCTCGTGGACCACCCTGAAGAAGTTACTACCTTTGCTGTCAAAGAAGAAGCTGATCAACTGCCACCTGACCCTTCGAGACTACCAGAGAAAGACCATTCCAGTCCTGGGTAAGGGCAAATTCCTCATTCAATTCCAGAACTTTAGAGGCCACTTGCCACTGGTGGTTGTAGATGGTGCCCTTCCTAGCTTGCTAGGACAAGATTGGTTCCCGCCCTAGGCCTTAACATTATAGGCATTCACTCTGTGGTAAATTCTGAAGTAGATTCTCTTTTCAGGGACTACTCTGATGTTTTCAGTAGTGATCTAGGTTGTTATTCTGGCATCCCTATCTCTTTCGATGTGGGCCCCCAATCCACCCCAATTTGTTTCAAACCGCANTGACTATAAAACATCCCTGAACCGTTTTCTCCAAATTAGTGCATACCCAGTACCTGTAATCCAACACCTGCTTCACTCCTTTGAACCAGGTACAATTTTTGCAAAGTTGGACATGTCCCAAGCATATCAGCAATTTCCCGTGGACCAACACACTGCTGACTTGCAAACCATAGTTACACACTGCTGACTTGCAAACCATAGAGGGGTGCCTTTAGATGTAAACGTTTACAATTTGGAGTCAGTGTGGCCCCAGGCATTTTTCAGTCCCTCATGGAGAGAATCCTCCAGGGTCTTCCGGGGGTAGTTCCATACTTTGATGACATTTTAGTTTCTGCCACCAACAAAACACAATTATTACTCAGAGTTAGGTCGGTCCTTGACAGATTTAGGCAAAATGGGCTTAAATTGAAAAAAGACAAATGCACCATTGCCACCAAGCAAGTGGACTTTCTTGGTTATCGAATTGACGCCTCTGGAATTCACCCCATAGAAACTAAGGTTACAGCCATCCATGAGGCACTCACACCCTCTAACAAAACTGAATTGCAGGCCTTTTTAGGGCTCCTGAATTTTTATGCAGCTTTCCTGCCTCACAAAGCCTCTGTAGCTGAACCCTTTCATAGGCTCTTTGATAAAAAGGCCCTCTGGCACTGGGGACAGAAAGAAGCCAACGCTTTCCAAGCAGTTAAGTCTCTTTTAACTTCAAACGCTGTGTTGATCCAATTTAACCCAAACCTGCCCCTGGTGTTAGCCTCAGATGCCTCACCCTTTGGCATAGGAGCTGTATTGAGCCATAGGCTCCCAAATGGATCTGAGGCACTTATTGCCTATTTTTCAAGAACTTTCTCTGCAGCAGAGAGGAACTATAGTCAGATCGAAAAGGAAGCCCTAGCAGCTGTTGCTGTTATAAAAAAATTCCACGAGTTTCTCTATGGCCATTGTTTTGAACTTGTAATGGATCACAAGTCACTTTTAGGTCTTTTAGCTGGAGATAAGCAAACCCCACAGGTACTATCCACGCGAATGACCAGATGGACTCTGTTCCTGGATGCCTACTCATACAGACTGGCAGATCTCCCAGGGAAGAATCTGTGCCATGCAGATGCCCTCAGCAGATGCCCCCTGCCAACACCAGTCGAAGACCCAGCTCCCATCCACGCAATCTTTGACTGCAATGTACTTGACCTACCAGTCTCAGCCGGGGATATTGCTGCCCACTCCAGAAGGGACCAAGTGATTTCCCAAGTCCTGGACTGGGTGGGGAGGGGGTGGCCTGATATTCAGTACGCCCCTGAATTCATGCCATTTAAGACCCACAGGCAGGAGTTGTCTTCACTTCAGGGCTGTCTGCTATGGAGGACAAGGGTGGTCATACCGCCCACCTTGCAAGAACAAGTTTTAAAGGCACTGCACGAGGGTCACCCTGGCATCGTGAGGATGAAGGCCTTGGCCCACAGCTACATATGGTGGCCAGGATTGGATGCCCGGATTGCCAACTGGGTAAGCACATGCCAGTCCTGCCAGGCGACTAGAGCAGCCCCACCAGAGCTGCCCCAACCAGACGGGAGGATGCTGGGGGCCCTTGGTCCAGACTGCATATTGACCTGGCTGGCCCTGTGCAGGGGAAGACCTTTTTGGTTGTAGTAGACTCATTCTCTAAATGGACTGATGTGACTTTGCTCCCCTCCACCACTACACTGGCTGTCACAAGGGCCTTGACCAGATTGTTTGTTACACATGGACTCCCTGACACTTTGGTTTCAGATAATGGCCCCCAATTTAGTTCCAATGAGTTCGCAATCTTTGCAGCCAACCTGGGCATCAGACAGCCCCCTTTCACCCTGCAAGCAATGGGATGGCTGAGAGGGCTGTTAGGTCTATGAAGGAAGTTTTGGCCAGGCTTGGCCAAGCAGACTGGCACTCCAAACTGTCCACTTACTTGCTCATGCAACACGCTACTCCATGCCCCACTACTAACAAGACCCCAGCAGAACTTTTGATGGGCAGACGCCTCAGGACCACCCTGGACAGGTTGCACCCCACTATGCTCCTAGCACACCATTGGCTTCTGACTGGTTTACCGGTTCTGACTGGTTCTATAGAACCCCTTGTTAACTTTCTAAGCAGTTTGGAAAACTGCTAGTTAGAAGCAATCTCCTTTTGTTTTTTTCCCACCCTTATAATATTCTTGCCAGTACGCCTAGACTTCCTGTCTCCAGAGCTTCTGGGGTTTGACTTTCTTAAAGGGGAAGGGTTTTTTAAAGATTTTTACACTGCTGTTGGGAGGAAATACTTCCCTGGACAATCAGGACTTTGAAGAAATCACTGAATAATGAAGCAAAGCTTTTAGTGACAGGGAACCAAGATAAATGACATTCAGCAAGGCTTCTTGGCTAGCTTGGCACTGATTTTTTTTCACGACCTTTCTGGGGGGCATGTGATCTTTCCTTAAATCTGGATGATTTCCTTAGGATATCTTGTGAGGTGAGTGAGACCAGCTGGTATCTTTAAGTGGTGCAAATGGATCTAAGGATTGCTTCACCTTGCTCTTTCTGGAGAGCTTAAATGACCTCTCTGCTAAAGGGTTTCACTTTATGAGCAAGAGTTGGCTGCTGATAGTTATCACTGCATTTTAACTATTTTAATTCCTCAAGGTACTCTGGCACCCTGCCTGATTTGTAACTCCGGCTTGCAGGTATTTTTAATCTAATGATTGATATTTAGGGCAGCTTTTTGCAAGCAAAGAAGCTTTTTGTATTTTTGTACAGGTAATCCTTAACTTACAACACTTCATTTAGTGACCATTCAAAGTTACAATGGCACTGAAAAAAGTGACTTATGACCATTTTTCACACTTATGACTGTTGCAGCATCCCCACTGTCATGAGAGGCTAGGCGAGGAGAAGGACCCCTTGACATGAGTGATGTTCAGTTGGCGATGCCCACCCAGTCACCTGACCACCAAGCCACACCCACCAACTAAGCCATGCCCACAGAACTGGTTGTTAAAAAATTGAATCCTACTCCTGATCCTAACATATATGAAAAAGATTTCATCTCACTCATCTGCTGTATCACAAGGTACTGCTTACTTAATGGAAAAAGCTGGAAGCTCTGTGATGAATGTCACCCATCAGATGGCAACTAGAAGTGGCAGACCTGTTTGATGAACTTTTATATTTTATGATATGCTTATAGTTATGGCTGGGAGTCTATTTTGTCTTGGAGCTATGATTCCATCATGTTAGAAAAGTTGGCATGTCTAACAAGGGGTCATGGAAAAAAATGCAGCAGACAGAAAAAGGAAGGACTTAGAGAGAAATGGGAAAGGAATAAAAATGAAAATAACAATGTGTAAACTACTATATCATAGATTTAAGTTATAAAATTTAGAATTTATGTTAAGACCCCTATAGAGAAAACACAGCAATGCTTCTAGTGATTGAAGCATTAAGCATAATGTTTGGTTTTGCCCTGCTATATGACTCTATTTTGAGTGGTGATTGGAGGGTGAAGGTTTAGAGTTTGACTATGTACAGTGGCTTGATTCTGGCTGTTTTTGAATTCCCATTGTCTGTAAGCAAGCAGATTTCTCCAAAAACAATATGTGATGCCCCAGAATTTATGGGCTCTTATGTTTAAATAAATGGCAACATTGTGAAGGTCTCCCCATCTTCAAGCACTTAAAAAAATTAAAGTATTATCGCATAGTTCATTGAGTGCTTCTTTGTTCAGAAACAAATTTCATAAAGTTCATAGCACTTTGTGCTTAAGAATAAAGGATGCATGATCCCAGATTCTTGCATTCACCATTGAAACAAATTGCAAACAAATCCTTTCATGGATGTTGTGTGATTTGTAGGGAGAGTAGCAGGAAGAAAATGATTAAATTCCACAAATACAACCAGAAATCCATTTAAAGGATGGGTGCTTAGTTTTAAGGTAATTAAAACAGCATATAGAACAGCATGCTACATATTTCATGATATGTCATCTGAGTCTCAGAAATGAAGAAAAATATTAGAAGAAAGATTTTCTTATTTTTCTTGGTTTGTAAAGGGAAGTCATAGTTACAGGACAAAGAAAGAAAACCATTTTCTAAATCAACATTAACTCTGCTCACAGGCACTGATTGATCACATAACAACAAAATATGAGTAACGAATAGGAAGTTGTCTATTTGAGGAGTACAAAAATAGCTTTCAGACTGAAAAATGTCCATATGCTTGTATCTGCAAAGTGTGAACAGAGAGACAAGGAGTGAGATTAGCCATTGAAGTGATTCATGATGGCACAAAGAGAAGTAAATTGTTTGCCCAATGTATTCTTAACAGTTCTTCAATCTGTACATCAATACATAGGTCATTCTTATGTAGATGACACATTTTGATCAATTCAATATTTTGCATCCAAGGTCTAGCTCTAGCTAAATTTTACCTATGTAAAATTTTCCTTGTGAATGATTAAAAACTCCAAATTTGTTTAAAAACATATTGAGAAATTATATACAAGAGCAACTACTTGGATAGAAAGAAAGAAATATTTGGTGCAAAATATTTCTTTAAAAAAAAGCACTGTAAAAAAGATTACAGCAAATGTAGGAGAAGGAATAACAGGACCTGGTGCAGACTCAAAAGAGAAATCAATTAAGAATCTTTACATAGCTACAAATGGACATAAGCCTTGAATTCTCTTAACCCATAAAGAGCACCAAAATAACATTAACTCTTATTTTACTAAATTCCCCTGCATTTCTCATGGAGCAATAAATTAGTTTAATCAGAACTTCACATGTGGTCCTGGTGTTTTATACCTGACAGTCATAGAAACAGTGTGGCATATGGGAAATTCCAAGGTTCTTGCTTTCTCTTCTCTAGTTATTTACCCTTGAACCAGATTTAATATATAAGTCTGATTTATATAATGATGGAAGCTACCCAGAGTCATTTGCTATGGGCAGCAAATAAATTCAACAAATATATAAATAATCCATCCATCCATCCATCCATCCATCCATCGGAGCGTTTTCTGAAAGTATACAAATATTATTTTTACCAATTATATACACCAAAGATGGTTTTCATCAATATATACCAATTACATACAATTGTATCTATTAAAACAAATTAGAAATATTTACCTGTCAGCTTATAATAGCTTGCATCACCTTCCCAGGTCAATATTAATGTGTTGTTGCATTGTAGCTGGCAATAAATCTTGTTGGTTCTTTGGGGGACAGAGGATTTATTTTTCTTGGTCTCTGCTTCTTCTTCCTTAACCTGGTAGCCAGGATTGTGAGCCCTTGTTTAGCAGTCTTTAGGGCTTGTGATGTAGTCATTATAAGCCTTTCCTTAGGTGCCTTCCAAGCAGGATCATGGACAGATGAGTGCTACAGAATACGCCCAGTCGGGAAATGGGTGTTGCAGCTTTGTGTTCGTGCAGCTGGATGTGTAGGTGCTATAGCCTCGTGTGAATGCTGCATGGCATAGGGATGCTATTGAGTGGTTGGCATGGTCAAGCATGTATGAATACCTGTGCTTCATAATGCAGGTGGTGGGTTGCTGTGAGTAGGCATGGACTATAGAGCATGAAATACCCAGATCGTTTACTTTGTAGCAGGGCTCACCAGGAGAGAAAGCAGTGGGAACTGGAGCAACTTACAACCTTCCCTATCAGCTTTCCCATTGACACTGCTTACAGGATGTCATCAGAGAAGGTTGTAAATGTGACACAATTTGTGAGCCAATAAAAAGTGCCTCTAATTCAGTACCATTGTAATTTTGAATGGCCACTGAATGAACAATTTTAACTTGAACACTACCTGTATTTGGCATTTATTTATAATGTCCTCTGTTCATCAATAAAAGTACCATAAGGAAGCTTCTTCGTAATTAATATTGAGGGAAGGAAGGAGTCAGGTATCAGTGGAATATTTGTTTCTCCACTTTAGTTCAAAATCTTGTTTTGGAAAATAAATATGAAGTCTGAAACCCCTTTTTTTTCATGAGATCAATTTAGGAATAACTGAACACCATATTTTTGAGCTGGGTAATACAAAACAAACAGAGCAACAGAGAACTATGGAAAGCTCTGCTTTGTTAGAACTACTTTGATATTCTGTATGCTTTTTGGTAAGTTTAAATGAGCATTCCTCGGGGAAGCATGAGCTCCTAACCTTAATTAATTACTTAATTACTGATCACTTCTAACTAGGGTCTACATATTCAAAAACATATTCCATACGAATTAAAATCCTACAGTTTAGCATGAATTTTATGGTTACATGTTTATTCCTTTCAAACCAAATTTGGGCTCTCTTTTGGTTAAGTTCTGTCTGTCTGTGTTCACCAGCATCACTCTTTTAAAAATGTATGGAAGAGAAGCAAATTTGGTATTGGCAAAGAAATAACAGGTTGGGAGCTGAAAAAAGTGTTGGTGATGGAAGAGAAGGTGGAGAAGAGATTTTTGTTGTTTTTTTTAATTTCCTTTTTAAACTTTCTACTCTGTGATTTGAATCATTTTCAACTGGTGTTTGAAATCTGACATTTTCTTTTGAACAGAAACAATGCAAATTAATCAAGTAACTAATTAAAAGAGTATTAGAGAAAAGCATGAAACCAGATTGTTTTGAAAGAATAACAATTATATTTGGTGTTAGATGTTTATTTTTTACACTAAACTTTTTCTCTTTACTCAACTAGAATTCTGTGTGGAATCTTTTTTCTTGGATATTATTTGAATTCATGAGATCCTTAACTATCAGTTTTTGATCGGGGGTAGTGGAAAGTCACTGTTATTAGCTTTATATGTAGACAATTGAATGGCATTGACAAATCCACATATTATTCTACGAATAAGCAAATATTAAACAGTGACACAATAGGTAACATTATTTGGAAAATGCATTTATATCTTTATTTATGCAATTTATAGGCTTCTTTTATAGATACAACTTTAATAATGATAATGCACAAAAATAAAGTGTTTTAATGGAGTTATAGAGCATTAAGACAATTTCTATTTAACATTCTACTGGCAGTGTTTTATGTCAACATAGGATAACCTGGATCAAGTTAAGCACTTTTATTAACATATATAATGTAATGGATGAGATTATATTATACTTGTTTTCTTTTAATGTTTAACATTAATTTGTGCTACCATTAGCAACATGCAGTGCAGCAGAGATACATAAATCAGCCATGTGGGAACTATGGTTCTTATTGCTTATATGAATAAAACTTTTGTGTTAAATAAGCTGACAGCTTGCCTGTGACAAAACACTTTTCTTATCCTTGAGATGTAAGTGTTCTTCCTCTTTCTTCTAATGAAAGAGGGTTTAAACATTAGCATAATACACTGAAACTATCTGGATGTAAGCATGCCAACTTTTGTCTAGATTGTACAATTTGTTAATTCTTCATTCCAGCACCAAGCTCTTTTGATCAATAGAAATTAAAATTCTGGAAGAGATATTTTAACAGTTCAGAAGCTTTTTTTTTTTTTTTTTTACCAATCTAGCAGTTTATGAAAAAAATGCTATTTTTAAAAAGTAAAATATTTTTTAAAGCAAAATTTGTTTAATTAGTTGACAAGAACAAACTCAAAATGGAACAAAATATATAATGGATTTAAACCAGATGTAAACAATAAGTAAATAGAAACATGGTAAAAATATTATTTACATGATATTGAGCTGTGGATTTTAAAAGGATAAGTATGATTAATGCACTGTTTATATGCAACATTTATGAAGACTATTTAACTTTTCTATGTAAAGACTTTTCTGTAGCTGTTACAGAATAAGACAGGTTGAAAGTGATGTTTTTATCAATAAACATTACATATTTTTATCAATAAACATTTATTTTTATCAATAAACATAACATCCTTTCCATTCCAAAAAAATCATTTCTCACCATTATGAACAGTCTACATGTTAAAATGTCTGTGGAGATTTTCTGTTATCAAGTCATAATTGTCTAAAAAGAGCTTTTTCAAAAGTAACTGGACTGGTTTTTTCTTTTTCTTTTTTTGAAAAATTTATTTGGGTTTTCACAAAAACAAAATACAAATAAAACATCTTTTTTGAAAATGGTCCCAGGTTATCACTTCTTCATACAAGCACAAAACTCAATTTCATGCTCATTTTTATATTCTATTCCATATCTTATTACCATTTTATATTTTCTACATAGTTTTTCCCCTCTTTTAATTTTCTCAACTTTGTTTTAATTATCTCAATTCAAATCATTATATTTATACTTTTGTCTGTCCTGTTTCAATTTCACATTATCTTTTCTTATTAAGCAAATTTTTCCCAGTAGTTACCAATTAGAGTATGACACATTTATATCCTTTAATTTTATCCATTCAAACTCTTATTTAAGCTTCAATGAATACCTTTAAGATTATAGCATTCAATATAATACATAACTTCAAATCGAGTTCTGCTTGGTACATTCTTAAAATAGAGACTGTATTCTTAAAAAAAATTATATATATATGTAAATAAAACACACATTCCATTCCAATTCAATTTTATCATTAATATGCATTAAAATCTTAACATCTTTAACATTTCTTTTCAATTGAATATCATACGTCCTTGGGAACACTTATAAACTTTCCATAGTTAATTCTTTTTTTTCCGTATTTCTCACTTATATTTTTATAAATCATTACTAATAATTAAAAATATTCCCTTTTAATTCTCTCAATCATTTTAATTCATTTATTTATAAACAAACATCCCACTACATTACAGTAAATATTTTATCCATCATCATATTTTCTAAAATTATTTCTATTTGTAATATAACAACACTATCTTATGTACCTTTGCAGAATCCCTTTTGCAATTAAATTTTCACCCATTATCTCTAAACAAGCTTATGGTTACAATCCTTATATCTTTTCTCTGTTTCTCCATTTCTTTTCTCTGTTTCTCCATTTCTCCTTTTCTCTGTTTCTCCATTTCTTTCTGTTTCTCCATTTCTCTGTTTCTCCATTTCTACAAATTCTTTTCCTTGCCTTCTCCACCCTCTTCTTCTCCCTCCCCTTTTTACCCTCTCGTCTCTCTACTTCGAACCTTCTCATCTGTAATCCCCTCTTCTGTTGCTTTCTAATATTATACTTATCTTTCAAATTGTTCTTCTTTTTGGTTGTTTTTTCTAGTCTTAAACCTTTCACTCTCTTTCCCCCCTTTTCTCCCCCCCCACTGAAAATTATTTGATCATTAAAGATGGTTTCTTCTTTGTCCCAATCTTCTTGTTCTGCAAGCGTTTCTTGTTGCTTCTCATAGTTCCAGATCTCCATTTCTAAGAATTGAAACACGAAGCCAAAAGAACTTCTCCCTTCTTGTGCATCTTCTTTCCATTTTTAAAGTTCTGTTTTCAGTTCTTCTAAGAGTGATACCATTCTAAAAACTTTTAAACAACCACCCAGTTAATTTTAGTCATCTAGATGCAAAAACCAAAAATTGTGGTGGTCTCCCATGGAAAGAATGAGACACAGAAGCTGGTGTACTCGGGATGGGAGCCCAGAATAAAATTCCAGTGCTTCCTTTTATTGAGATTTTTGTGCATAGTAAGCAATTA
>BHEV01031274.1:0-12375 GCA_004319985.1 Emydocephalus ijimae | reverse complement strand
CTATCTATCTATCTATCTATCTATCTATCTATCTATCTATCTATCTATCCATCCATCCATCCATCCATCCATCCATCCATCGAGAGGTGGTCTGGAGAGATCACACACACACACACACATAGAATAAATAAATTTTAAAAAATCTCCAAGGTCTGGAGGAAGGGAGGGAGGGAGGGAGAATATTTTGTCTTTCTTTATATAAAAAGACAGGATATTAATTCAAGAGGTTCGAAGAAAGCGCCGCCAAGGTCTTGGTGACGGTTATGCTTTGCGCGGATGCCAGCAAGCTTTTGCGGCTAAAGTTAACAAAGGTGCACCGCCGGAGCTCTCCTCGCGGTGGGCGTGCAAGAGGTGGGCGTGCAAGGGAGTCCATCCTCTCTTCCTCAATGGCGGTGGTGGGGGGGAGAAATGAGGAGGCGGTGCCAGCAGCAAAAAACCCCCTCTCCTTCCTTCTAACACCAGTTGGCTAAAAGGGGGCAGGCGGGTCCTTGCACAGGTAGAGCGAGTGAGGCGGCCGGTTTGCACCGTTTTCTGCACTTCCCAACGTCCGGGCTCGCTGAAGCCTGAGCCGCGCCTCCGCCTGCTGGGTGCAAATCCGAATCAGCTTCGTTGCCAGTCCGTCTCCGTTTCCCCGGGTCCCTTTTTCTTCTTCTTCTTCGGAAGAGCGGAGAGCCATCGCCGATGGAGCCGGGCTGCCAGGAAGGCGCTCCAGCTTGGCTCGGCTTGCTTCTGCTTGCAATAGCCCCGGCTGCGCTGCGCGGTAAGTAGAGGCGGGGAAGGGTCGGCGCAGGCAAAAATAACGGGAGTTAGAAAGGGACCTTGGAGGTCTTCTAGTCCAACCCCCAAGCTCACCCCTTCCTGCCCGGGGCAGGAGATCTGATACCATTCCGGATGTTCTTTGCCCAAGAGGCTGACTCTGCAAACCGCTTTAGCGCCGTGAAGCGGTATATAAGTGTGAACCGCTTAGAGAGAGCTATAAAGCACTGTGGAGAGAGAGAGAGAGAGAATAGAAATAGAAAAATAGAAATAGATGAGTGAGAAAGAGAGAGAGAGAGAGAGAGAGAAGGAGAGAGAGAAGAGATTAAGATAGAGATATGTATTTTCTCCGATCAAAGAAATCGGTTTGTGCATGTGAGCAACTTTTGTAAATTTCACCAGTCATTCCACCATGATGGTGAATGCCAAATCTTTCCATCTTTCTGCACATAGTAATGTTGCTGCAGTAATCATACACAGCAAACTCCAAGACCAATAAACACAGATCAAGACTCTCAACCAATCAGGATGAAGAAAAAACCATTCTGGCACAGCAATAGGCTGCCCCAAATTTAAATCTGAAACCACTGTAAAAGTCTAACTCACAGACAAACACGATACAGAAGCCTAATGATGGCAGATGAGATTCTGCTGAAACGTTGCTACAACTTTAAAAGCACCACTACTATGACGTGGGAAAATACCCGAACAAAGCTGAATGCCATACATGTAAGTACTCGCGAAAACTTAAGAAAACACACACACACACATATATATTTTCTGAGGTTCTCATGGGTATTTGTATGTGGATCTTTGGTTATTCGGGTTTTCTCCCGCGTAAGATTGGAAGTATCTAGGCAACGTTTCGATGAAGTCTCATTCATCATCTTCATTCATGTGTCTTCAGCTCTGTGCTTCTCAGAGTGATGTGAGCTTGCAGCTGCTTCTTCCTTTTAACTGCTAGTGGGGGTGTGACTTGATTGGGTGGGGGCTTGGCTGTGTTCTGATTGTGTGTGTGTGTGTGTTCTGATTGGTTGGAGGTTTGGCTGTGTTCTGATTGGTTGGGGGTTTGGCCGTGTTCTGATTGGCTGGAGGTGTGTTCTGTTCAGGTGGGGGCTTGGTTGTGCTCAGGTTAGTCTTAGTTGCTGGGGGATTTGAGCTGTGATCTTGCTTCTTTTGAGCAAACAATGACAATGATGTGGGAAAATACCCGAACAAAGCTGAATGCCATACATGTGGCACAGTGGTTAGAGTGTAGTACTGCAAGCTACTTCTGCAGCCAGCTGCCTAGAATTTGGTAGTTCAAATCCCACCAGGCTCAAGGTTGACTCAGCCTTCCATCCTTCCAAGGTGGGTAAAATGAGGACCCAAATTGTTGGGGGCAAGAGGCTGACTCTGTAAACCGCTTAGAGAGGGCTGTAAAGCACTATAAAGCGGTATATGTCTAAGTGCTACTGCTTTTGTTATTGCTGTTGCTAATTTGTGATACTGCTTTGTCACACAATCAGCTTTTTCATGTCAGTTACTACTCTGTGAAAAAATTATAATTTTGCCCATCCATTCAGATAACAGATAACAGATAATCAGAGTTGGAAGGGGCCTTATAGGCCATTAGTCCAACCTCACCCCCTGCCCACCCCCGGCCAAGCAGGACACCCTACACCATTTCTGACAAATGGCAGTCCAATACTCTTCATGAAGGTCTCAAATTATGGCACTCCCACAACTTCTGAGGGCAAACTGTTCCATTGGTTGATTGTTCTCACTGTTAGAAAGTTTCTCCTTATTTCCAGGTTAAATCTCCTTATTTCCAGGTTAAATCTCTCCTTGTTCAGTTTCTATCCATTATTCCTTGTCTGGCCTTTAGGTGTTTTGGAAAAACAGGTTGACCCCCACACCCTCCCTCTCTGTGGCAGCCCCTCAAATATTGGAAGACTGCTATCATGTTTCCCCTGGTCCTTCTCTTCCCTAGCTAGCCATGCCCAGTTCCTGTAACCATTCTTCATATACCTTAGTCTCCAGTCCCCTAATCATCCTGGTTGCACTGCCTTCAGATGGATAACTATTTGACCTTCTAGTCACAATAGGTTACATAGGCACTCAACACTTCCAACAGAGTGATGGATTTTAGCATAGAGATTTAACCTTTTAAAGGTAAAACCAATAGATATGCTGGTGTCAAAAAGGTTTATTTCGAAATAACAGCCTACAACATCCTAATTTGAAAGAACGCAAGAGTAGGAAACAATTCATAATGCATACAAATCCAAGTTGAACGATCATGCTAGAATTTCTTAAAAAGAAATGAAGATGTTTTCAGTTGTTCACAGCTTAAAGCTTTGCGAACCCCCACTTTGCGAACCACTGAACTAGTTTGTGGTGCAAGGGCTACCAACATCTGGCCTGTAATTTGCTCAATCAAATCACCTTAGCTTACCTCTTAAAATATTATAAACGTATGTCTGATACTGATACAGATTAACAGAATTGGAAGGGACCTTGGAAGTCATCTACTCCAACCCCCACCCAAACAGACCCTACACCATTTTTGACAGATGCCAATCCAGTCTCTTCTTCAAAGCCTCCAGTGATGAAGCTCCCACAACTTCAGAAGGCAACTTCTGTTCCATTGGTTGATGGTTCTCACTGTCAGAAAATTTATCCTTATATCCAGGTTGAATCTCTCCTTGATCAGTTTCCATCCATTATTCTTTGTCTGGCCTTCAGGTGCCTTGGAAAATAGCTTGACTCCCTCTATGTGGCAGCCCCTTAAATATTGGAAGACTGCTATCATGTCTCCCCTGGTCCTTCTCTTCACTAGACTAGCCATGCCTAGTTCCTGTAGCCGTTCTTCATATGTTTTAGTCTCCAGTCCCCTAATCATCTTGGTTGCTCTTATCTGCACTTTATCCAGAGTCTCAACAATCTTTTTATAGTGTAGTGACCAAAACTGGATGCAGTACTCTAGGTCTAGATTTCAGATATAATTTTTTGCTTCATTTGTCAGGAAATCAGCAATATTATAGGCTCTGTTGTGGCACTCTGACACTCTGATGTTGGATGGTTTGTTTTTTTGTCCCTGCAGTCACAATTCAGTGATGTTATTTTTCCCACGTCATTATAGTTGTGCTTTTAAAGTTGTAGCGACATTAGGGCATAATGTCATCTGCCATCATCAGTCTTGTGTATTGTGTTCATCTGTGTGTCAGGCTTTCTATATATATGTAATCTAGACACAGACTTAATAATAATTTAGATTTTAGATTTCATATTTTGTGTTCTTATCAAAATGTGATGTGCATGTGCCATTTACGAGAAATGAAACCCCTTAAAAGAGTACAGTGCCCTTTGATAATTTTGTTTTAAGTGGCAGACTAAAATAGCATGTGGCTTTCCTTCACTTTTACATAACTCAGAAGTAAGGGTGGACAATCCCAGCATTTCCCCCTCATATCAGGTCTTTTAAGATGGGGAAGGTACAGCTTACTTGGAAGAAAAAGGCTTTTATTCCATTGGAGGCTTTCTTCTGAGTGCAGACTGCACACAGATGAAATCTAATATAGATAAATATTGAAGGTTTGTTTATTTATTAATCATAAACCGTTTTTATGTAAGTTTAAGTTCTATGTAAGTTTTATGTCAACAGCGTGGTATATGCTGCCCTTAAAAAATAATAAATTATTCAGGAAGGATTTTATGTGACGCTGCTATTAATGAATAATATTGTCTTTATTCATGCTTTAGAATAAGCATTAATTGGGTTAATGCTGAGCAGTTCGCAGGAATGTTTGTTGCCTTGGATGGCTCTCAGTATTAAAAAGATGGTATTTAAAAGTTTGCTTAGCATGTTCTGACTTAGGCTTCACAAAATCACGAAACAGACTCTTCGTCCTGACAAAAAACCCTTTTTTATTAGGCTAACGTGAATTCCTCTCATTCACATCCAGCAAAGTCCCCGCCAACAGTCTTTCAAGAGTGATTTACAACCATAGACCTTATCAGGCTTGGAGAGTTGCCAGGCTGATAGCTTCCAAGCACAACGCAACTGCTGTACCAGAAAATACTTTTTCACATATATGGCCATTACCACATTTCCATAGCCACATGAGCAAAATTCAGAAGCTTGGCCACTGACTCATATTTATGACCCTTGCAATTGTCCCTGGGGTGATGTGATTATTTTTTGCACCCTTCTGACAAGCAAAGTCGATGGAGGAAGCTCAATAACAGTGTTACTAACAGGGTTACTAGCAGTGACTCACCTAAGGACTGTAATGTCAGCTTTGGAATCCTTATTCATCGCTACCACATAGCTTGAGAAAGTGGGAGGGGGGTGATTTTAATTGAGTAGCTCTTAGTAGACAAAATAGAATTCTTTTGTTAGCTCAAAATTATAGAGTGTGGCACAGGAACAAAAAGGAACTTACTTTGGGATTGGTTCATGGGATGTGATGTTGAGAGAAAAGGGGATGGTTTGTAGTTGTTGACATTGTGGGAAGTCCGGGAAACTTTTAGTTTTGAAATTCAACAGATGTGCCAGGTGCTATTCTAATAAAGGTATTTTTGAAATTATGCTTGTCTCGGAGTTACTGATTGGAATGGAGGTTCCCTGGAATGCTGACATGTAGCAAGAAAGGTTGTAAAAGGGAAGAAGACTCATTTAACAACAAAAATATTGGGCTCAATTGTGGTTCTAAATCGAGAGCCCGCTGTGCTGAGTTTTGAGGAAAAAGAACCAAAGCTTTTGTCCACCAAAGTGACCACATGTGGACTGCAGAAATCTGGATAATTACTAGGATGCTAACAATATATCTTTGCATGTCGTCTTCTGCATTTTTTGCACACCAAACATGATAGCCCTCTAACTGTTGGAATGAGTAGCAATTTAAAGTAAAGGCACAATTGGAAAGCGTGTAAAGCAGGAATCCCACATCTGCAGATCAAAGAATGATCAGTCCAACCTTCTCCTTAATTGTTTCTGCCGCTGTTTCTGCCAAAGCTTACAGTAAAAACTGTGACACTAAGGAGGAACCAGCAAATTCTCTTTGGCAAAACAAAGAGTATTTTATTGGGAGTTGTAGGATTCTTTTAGGAGTAAATGCATACTTTAATATCTTGCTGTCACCAGTTCTTAAACTGACGTTATATCGTCTCTTACTACTGCTTCTTCTAGATGTATAGATATGGGTGGAGGCAGTAATTATTTTCCGTATCTCATTTATTCAGAAGGCCAGTTGATTATGAATAATTAAATATATTTTAAAATAAGTTATATCTGCACATTAACCTTGTGATATTATTATTATTAGGACTTCTCGCCTCCTGGTTGTTATAATATGTACAATGAGCTTATGCCTCAGAGACAAATTGCTTGTCTGTCCAATCACACTTGGCCAATAAATTCTATTCTATTCTATTCTATTCTATTCTATTCTATTCTATTCTATTCTATTCTATTCTATTCTATTCTATTCCTATTATTTCTATTTCTATTCTACCTCCCAGGTACCTTCCAACTCTGTTATTCTATTCTATTCTATTCTATTCTATTCTATTCTATTCTATTCTATTCTATTCTATTCTATTCTATTCTATTCTATTCTACTCTACTCTACTCTACTCTACTCTGTTCTTCTTTCTGCTCTGATTCTATTCTGTTCTGTTCTATTTCTTTTATCCCTAGTTCAACGTTTATCTCTTTTTCCTTCTGTCTACTGTTACAGATAGCTGCGTCTCCATTGTTTCAACATTTCTGCTGCTTAAAATAAGATATTTATTTTAAGCATAAATAAAATGCTGCTTAGCTTTACAGGCCTTTTTAACACAGTGATTTAATTTTTCACATGCCTGGTTGCTAGCATAATAAACCACTTCAGTACTTTCTCCTTAATTTCTCCTTAATTATGTTTCTGTGGAAGAAAAACCACAATGCTAAGATGTCCCTAGGTACTCAGTAAATTGTTAATTTCCTTTCTTTACTTTTTGCAAGTGGACTGTGTAGATTTTTCTTGAAAAGGGACAGAGAGAATGCCAGCTGAGGAGAATTTCCAGATCCACAGTATTTGTGTTTCCATGGTATTTTATTATTATTACTGAAGAAATAGGTAAAACACTTTTGGCCTGTCTTTGATTGGAACCTCAGGTTTTAAAATACTCATTTTAGAAGCTCTCGATAGAATAGAGGGAACTGAGTGAAAAAACTGACCTGGAAAGAGATATAATGAGATGGGACAAACATTTAATTAACAGCAATTTATCTCTCTATATAAAAGCGAAATACCACTCACGCATCATCACAAAATCTCCAGAACCGTAAAGCCGACAAGCTTGAAATTTGCCATGTATATTCCTCTTAGATTCTAGGTGCTCACTAAGAAAAGATTTTTTGAAATGACCATCAGAGCATTCATATTTCATATATTATTACCACACTCTGATGCTAAGGAGTTCTACTCCCCCTCCCCACCTGAAAAGAAATCTTTTCCAAATGCAAAACACAAGCAGAAGAGAGGAGTTTCAATTTCAGTTTTAGTTTCACAGCAGCAAGCAGCACCAAACTGTTGAGCGAAGCTACACCCAGGCTCCTTGCTGTCTCCTTCTTGCTTACACAGCAAATACTGCTTTAGTTTCCAAACAGCTCTCAAATCTCTCACAAACTGACAGGATGCTAGAACCAGATGAATACCGATGGATGCTGTTAGGCAGAGGCAGAATTTTGTTTCCTTATTTTCTTCCCCCAAAACTAAGCCTGACCACGTAGCTTCGTAGCAAAGCACAAATATCGAGCTTGTTCCAGACTAGCAGGCTCGTAAACCTGCAAACCTGATTGGTCCACTAACAGCGGGTCATGATTGGTCGCTCCGGGCTAATCCGATTGGCTGGTTAACGGGCTGCTGCAATTGGACAAATCAAGCGCAGCAAGCTTAAGTCATTGTCATTGGACGTTTAGCCGCAGCCAGCTCTGTAAAAGGAGCTGCTGCGGCCAGGCTTTTTCGCTCTGATCAGAAGTCACTAATAAAGAGTTGAAGTTACTATCCGAGGTCTCGTCTCCGTTATTGCGCCCATTCTTCCAGACACAACACTGGTGATGAGGATGGGATGCGGAGACGATAGAGCTGACTGAGCACTCGCAGAATATTGACAGAGCACGTGGCTAACGGCACACAGACATCGGCAGAATGGCCAGCAGCACTATACCATCCACCCCGTTTGATCCAGCTAGCAAAGACTGGGACTTGTATATGGACAGGTTTCAAATGTTCCTGGAATCTAACAATCTAAAGGATGCCACGTCTAGCAAAAAACGTGCGGTTTTCCTAACGCATTGCGGACCCGCCATTTTCAGAATGGCAAAGTCACTTGACAAACCGGCTGAAGTCAAAACGATGGACTGGGATACCCTTGCTCCCATCCTTCATGCCCATTATGCTCCGGCAGTTCCAACCCTCATTCGAAGACACGAATTTTACCAGAGGGATCAACGCGAAGGTGAGAATATCAGGGACTTTGTAGCTGACCTAAGGAACTTGGGTGGATTGTGTGGTTTCACAAATCTAGAGGAAGTCATGAGAAATCGGATTGTCCTTGGTCCAAGAGACCCAACTGTCCAAAGCAAGATTATGGCAAAAGGAGACATCACCCTCGCAGATGCCATAGCAGATGCCACTGCAGCTGAAGCCACCCGCAAATCAGCAGCACGAATGCGCTGAGCAAATGGGGCCAGCCACCAACCCACCAATGATACGGCAATATCATCAGAAAAATGCACATCGACCACCCACCATGAAGACATCGATTCCTCATCGGATAGTGAGGAGGAAGAAGTCAACAGACTCAGGTCAGAGCATGAGCAACAAGACCAGCGAGGTTGTAAATCCAATTTCCAATGCACCGGATGCGGGGGAAACCACCCACGATCCGAATGCAGATTCCTAGATGCCATTTGTCGTTCCTGTGAGAAAAGGGGGCACATTGCTAAAGTGTGCCAGAACAAAAGAGGATCCAGTCCCAAGAGGAAAGAAAATAATTTCCGACAATCAGCAGGCATCCCACCCACAAATCGGGACTGCCCAAACAACCAGTGGAGCCAGTACAACAGAAACCGGATGTTTACTGGCGTAACCAGACAGGAAGAGGCACATCAGACCATCACCATCGGCCATGCTTCATCGTTAGATGCCAAGAAAATCCAGGTAAAGGTCACCATTGAAAATCATCCATGCATCATGGAAGTGGACTCCGGGCCTTCCCTATCCATGGTCTCCTGGAAAACCCTTAAACAGCTCATTCCTGACATCCGCCGCCAGGATCTCAGCATCCAGAGACTTATATTAAAAGACTACCAGGGCAACCGAATCCCGGTCGCTGGTTCCAGTCACATCCAGGTCTCCTTCAAGGACCACACCGCAATACTACCTCTCACCATCGTTGACAGAGACCGGCCCAGCTTATTGGGTCTACAGTGATTCGCGCCATTAGGAATCGAAATGGCAGGCATCAACCAAACTGTAGACGAAGACTGGGAGGCAGCCCTTGTCCATGACTTTCAAGAAGTCTTCACTGAAGAATTAGGCAAGTACAAAGGGTCCCCCATCTCGTTTAATCTCTGCCCTGATATCGCACCCATTCGCCTAAAGCCATGCCGAGTTCCCTTTGCTCTCAAATCAAAAATTGAGCAATTGGACAATCTAATTGCACAAGGTGTGTTAGAACCCATCGATCACGCCCGATGGGAGACCCCAATTGTAATTCCCCTAAAACCTGACGGATCTTTGAAAATCTGTGGGGATTACAAGGCTACCCTCAACCACGCGTTACAGCAGAGCGCCTATCCGGTACCCGTGGTCCAACATCTCCTTCACTCACTTGGGGGTGGAAAAGTATTCGCAAAGCTTGACCTGGCTGAAGCTTATCAACAGTTGCCAGTAGACGCCGAAACCACAGAAGCCCAAACCATAGTTACGCATAGAGGTGCGTTCAAATGTAACAGACTCCAGTTCGGAGTAAGCGTAACACCAGGCATCTTTCAAAGTTTGATGGAAAGGTTGTTACAGGGCATCAAAGGGGTCGTGCCCTACTTCGATGATGTATGTACAAGAAGTCAGTTAGAAAAATGCCTGAGTACTGTTCTACAAAAGTTCAAAGACGCCGGCCTCAAAGTTAAGAAGGAAAAGTGCCAGTTATGCACTGAAAGGGTTGAATTTCTTGGTTACCTTCTTGACAAACAAGGAATTCACCCTACTGAAAAGAAATTGGCTGCCATTAAAAATGCCCCAAGACCAAAGAACAAAACAGACCTCCAAGCCTTCCTGGGACTTATTAACTTTTATAACATCTTCCTACCCCAGAAGGCGACCGTTGCTGAACCCCTGCATAGACTCCTTGACAAGAAGGTTTCCTGGTTTTGGGGACAACCCACCTATGTGCGAGAGTACATCACCCCACCCATTAGACGGAACCTAGAGGGGAGGGGTGTTCTGGACTAGCAGGCTCATAAACCTGCAAACCTGATTGGTCCGCTAACAGCGGGTCGTGATTGGTCGCTCCGGGCTAATCCGATTGGCTGGTTAATGGGCTGCCACGATTGGACAACCCAAGCTTAAGTCATTGTCATTGGACGTTTAGCCGCAGCCAGCTCTATAAAAGAAGCTGCTGTGGCCAGGCTTTTTCGCTCTGATCAGAAGTCACTAATAAAGAGTTGAAGTTACTATCCAAGGTCTCGTCTCCGTTATTGCGCCCATCCCTCCAGACACAACAGAGCTAGTATTAAAATAACTCTGATATCCAAGCTATTGTAGGCAATTAAGCAGTGGAACCCGGGGTGGGTTTCTACCGGTTCTGTCCATCTCTGTAGAACTGGTAGCTCTGAAGAGCAGCAGACATAGAACTGGTTCTATGTCTGCTGATGTTTTTTTTTAATGGATTTTATTGATTTTCTACCAACAAACAAAAACAAACAAGACATAAAAACATCAACTCTCTTATGTACATACAGTGTGTCGGTTGGTTCATCAGTTTTGTGCATTCATTTCGTAGTCTCAATTACAGTTATATTACATAACAACTGATATTGTCAATCCAAACTTATATATCCTAATATCGGCATTAAAAATCATTTGACTATACTTTTAATCATTCATGCTTTATGAGATAACAATACTTTAAACAGTTTATTCTATAACAAATCATATAATCATACCAGATCTGTCCTACAAACCCTTTGTAGATATAATGTCAAATAACAAAAGAAAAAGAAAAAATAAAGATATTCCTTGCTATCTAACATTCTAGATATTCTATTATTGTATTTTGTCATCTAACCATTGATAGAAAAGACCCCAAATTTCATAAAATTGTTTATCCTCTTGCTCTCTAATTTCATATGTCAATCTACTCATCTCAGCACATTCCAATATTTTCTTAATAATTTCTTCCTACGATGGTATTTTCTCATTCTTCCAATTTTTAGCAAATACAATCCTAGCTGCTGTTAATACACTTACAATCAGATATTTCAAGTCTTTACTGTAAGCATCTGGTAAGATTCCCAATTAAAAAAACTCCGGTTTCAAATCTATACGTTTCTTTATCATTTTTTCCAACCACATGCGAATTTTAATCCACTATTTTCCAGCATTCTCACAAGTCCACCACATATGGTAATATGAGCCAGGTATCTGATGATATTTCCAGCATTTTTCAGATTTATTCTTGAACATTCTTGCTATTCTTGTCAGGGGAAAGTGCCACCAGTAAAACATCTTATACAAATTTTCTTTATATGCTGTTGACACTGTCATTTTATAATTTTGAGACCACAATTTTTGCCATTTCTCTAGATCAATCCCATATCCAAAGTTCTTCCCCCCCAAAATCATAGTTTCTTTCACTTGTTCTTCCTCTAGCTTAATTCCCAGTAGACAACCNAATTTTCAAATAACATTGTATTTTTATCTTCTCCCAATTTAACCACAAAGACTCCCGTATATAATGTCTTCTAAAATAACCCTATGTTTTAGTTCCCTTGTACCATAAAAAAGCATGCCAACCCAACAGCAAATCATGACCTTCTAACATCAACAATCTAGTCTTTCTTAATGTTATCCATTCCTTGACCCACATCAAATTTGCAGCTTGGTAGTACAATTCCTAATTGGGCAGGCCACAACC
Organism: Emydocephalus ijimae; assembly: GCA_004319985.1. Lineage (NCBI taxonomy): Eukaryota > Metazoa > Chordata > Lepidosauria > Squamata > Elapidae > Emydocephalus > Emydocephalus ijimae. The sequence goes on along the minus strand of BHEV01031274.1, from coordinate 450 downwards.
TCCTCTAATTCTAGCGTCTTGCAAAAGCTTTAGCTTTATTCTCGCTTTCTTACCTTGCCATATATACTTCAGCATAATTTTATTTAAATCTTCAAAATAGTCTTTTCCAAGCCTAATTGGTATTGTTTGAAACAGAAATAGAATTCTGGGTAAAATATTCATCTTGATTGTTGAAATTCTCCCTATTAATGACAATTGTAAGTTTTCCCATTTCTTCAAATCTAAAGCTATCTGTTTTTTAAGTTTAATATAATTATTCTCTTTTNATGTTCTTTGTCAAAATCTTTGTTTTGTCTTTATTTATTTTCAAACCAGCCACCTCACCATATATCTCTATCTTTTCCAATAACTTTGGAGCTGTTTCTTACAGATCTTCCAAAATAAAGGCTAAGTCATCAGCAAAGACTTGCAGTTTAAATTCTTCCTTTTTAATTTTCATTCCTTTTATGC
>BHEV01031272.1:0-50067 GCA_004319985.1 Emydocephalus ijimae | reverse complement strand
GAAGTTTTTAAGAAGAGGTTGGATAACCCTTTGTCTGAAGTGGTGTAGGGTTTCCTGCCTAGGCAGGGGGTTGGACTAGAATACCTCTAAGGTCCCTTTCCAACTCTATCATTCTACGTCCTATGCTTCTCTCATCCTTTATTCCCACCTTCCTCTTATATTCACCACTGAGTTTATATTCAGAACAGTATAAAACTTTGTCCAATGGGGTAGTGCCGTGTTGGCAAACCTAGGGCACACATGCCAGAAGTGGCACACCAAGCCACTTCTGCCAACACGTGAGAGCTCACCCAGAAGAGCCCCACAGCACATGCATGCACACTGCCACCACCCAACAGCTGATTGTCGGCAATCTGGCATGCATGTGCAGGGTTGCAGGAGACATGAGCTCATGCACAGAGATTCACAGTGTCCGGGGGGGGTCACACATGCCTGCCAAAGATGCGTGGGGTGCAGAGGGATCGCATGCACATATGCAGATGGATGGCGCGTGGGGGGTGATCCTGCACATGCACAGAGGTGCATAGTGCATGGCGGGGGGATTGTGTGCACATGTGCAGGGGGCGTGGGGTCCCCCCAGCATGGACTGCCTTCTGAGTACTGGCACACAAGCGCACAAGCATACACACAGTTATTGGCACGGGAGCCGAAAAAGGTTTGCCACCACTGGGCTAGTGTGACTTGCATATCAAGAATCCCTTTATGACTGGACATCACAGTTTGATCTTTATTACTCTCTACTGAGATGAGGTGGACCAGTTGTTTTCGTGATGTGGAGATAATAACTTGGTCCTCAACACCAATAAGACCAAGGAGCTTATAGTGGACTATAGAAGGAGCAGATCAGACCTCCAGTCCTTGCTTATCCATGGAGACCGATTGGAGCAAGTGGCCAGTTTTAAGTTTCTGGGTGTTACCCTAAAAGAGGACTTGACCTGGGGGCGCTCACATTGCAGCCCTGGTCAAAAGAGCCCAGCAGAGATGATACTACCTGAGGCTTCTCAGGCAACAACAACTGAATGGAAAACTGCTGGTGACCTTCTACTGCTGCACCATAGAGAGTATCTTAACTTAATGCACTTCCATATGGTTTGCCAATTGCACAGGGGCAGATAGGACAGCACTCCAGAGGGTTAACGTCATTGCCCAGAAGATCATGGGTTGCCCTCTCCCCTCTTTGGAAGAGCTTTATAGCTCCCACTGCCTTAAGAAAGTTCAAAGCATTCTCAAAGTTCCATCTTATCCTGGGAACCCTTTTTATTTGAACTATTACCATCTGGCAGACAGTACAGAATAATAAAAACAAGGACAAATAGGCTGAAAAACAGCTTCTATCCAGAGAAGCAGTAGCTCTTTTGAATTCTGCTGTATAGTGCAGTGTTGGTGTGGTGTTGGGGGTTTCCGGTTCAATGTGTGAAGGCTGAAGGATGTGTGGTTGTGTTTATTTTCATGGTCATGTGCACTGAGGATGGTGTTTGATTTCATTGTACGAAGTGCAATGACAATAAAGTAAATTAAACTAAACTAAACTATCATCCCACACTTGCCAGCAAAGAACAAACAGCTTAAGACAGCATTTGCCATCCAGGTATCCTCTGCTTGCTTCGTTATGAATTGGTGATTAAAAATACTTTTACAACTTTCTGGAACATTGCCCAGGCTTATACTTAGGCATGAACCTGAGCTGCTGTCAGGGTTTTTGGCAGCTGTCTAAAACTCTAAGAGATTCTTTTTGAGACACATTTCTCACAAAGTTCTTATTAGCAAGATTTACTGAGATAAAAGTGTTGGGAGTTAGAAGGACTGAACTCTTTCCCATTAGAAACAATTTGTACATGGTCCCTTTCTGATTTTCTAACAGCCTTCCTATGATCCAATGAAGAGATGGGTTATCATAAATGTGCTTTTTTTTTTCCAAGAGGCAACTGGACTTTCTCGTTTTTCTTTGAAGATGTTCTGCTTCTCCTCCAAGAAGTTTCTTCAGCTCTGACTGGAAAGTGAGGAATGGGAGGATTTATACTCCTTGCAGTCAGCTGGTCATAAACTTCACAAATACACAGCACAACATAAGAGAACCAACATATCAGGACAAGATTCCACAGTCCATCTGCATTTAAAAGACATAGGCCACTCCTTTGAAGACAACAAAGTCCATATTTTGGACAGAGACGATTGCTGGTTTGAAAGAGGGGTCCAAGAGGCCATCTGTGTCAAAACTGAACAGCCCTCTCTCAACAGAGGGGAGGGATATGACACCCTCTATTTCCAGTCTACAACACAGATCCATTCAGCAGTTCCAAGAAAGCTTAACAACCCATTTGCACCACTTGGGAGATCCTGAGAATACAGATAAACCTCTTGGTGGCCTCAACGACCCTCTAAAAGGATGCAAATGACCAGCGGTCTGCAAGGAGTATAAATCCTTCAATTCTCCACCATCCAGTCAGAGCTGAAGAAGCTTCTTCAATGAGAAGAGAAACATCTTCAAAGAAAAAGCAAGAAAGTCCAGTTGACCCTCAAAAATGTACCTTTCGGAAGATGTAAGGAGGGGAGTTATCATTTTGGGGATTAGGAAAATCAGATCATATTTTTTCACCTGCCTGGAAAATTTTACTAGGATGCATAATTCATCTACTTGGGGATCCAAAAATATGTCCTGATGGTATCAAATTTTTTTGTTCTATTAATCACCATGTTATAGTAATAATCTATAGCAACATGCAAATCATTTGCTAACTTAAAAACACAACCAAATATGTCTGGTTATGTCTGGATGTTATCAGTTTCAAAGATTAAATATGTTTGATATCATAAAAAATATTGTAAATTATGGCAAAAACCATCTTACATTTCACAGGTCCTTTGCATATTTTTACCAGTTATTTGAATTTCACATTATTCAGCATAAAGCATGGGAATATAAACAGATCCCTATCCTATGGCCATATATTTTGCCACACTCATTATTTTAAATTTGAGATTTAAATGAGGCACCCAGGATTTAGTAATTCAGATCTCGCTCTCTGACAGTCTTTTGCTGTTTCTTGAAAGGGATGTCACCACATATTCAGATGTTTACATGCAGTATTTTTTTTTATTCTGTGTTTCCTTGTATATTCACATCTTCTCCTTTAAAAAATAACTATATTGAAGATCATGGACTCAAGGACAAGATATGTGCATATTTGATGAAGTAAGAGTGTTATGAGAAAGGTGAAACTTTCAAGCAGTAACTAGAAAGGAGTCAGGGATCTGCTTGGCTAACGTGGCTTGTTAGCTTGATGGATCAAGTCAGATTCAGTCCTTGGTTGTGCTGGTGACCTCAATTCCACCCATTTTTGCTGTGTATTTGAATCTGATCTTCAAGCCACCTAGCAGGAGTGAATTTTCAACTGTTCATAGTAATTTAGTCTTTTAGTATAGTGTAAATTATAAGAGAAGAAGAGGCAGAAACTGGAGGTGGAGTCAAAAGAGGAATCAGCCTAGAATATCTATGTAGCCACAAACTCCTCTTGAATTCCATTGAATCTTATCTATAGTGCTAACCATTGGTCGAATATTCAAAAATTCACTATGTTTTGTGATGGTATCCTCGTACATATGATATAAATGGTTTTTATGGCTAGCCAGTTCCATGGAACTGAATTGTATGTAACACAGATATTTGATAAAGTTTATAGTCTACTATATACTGTATGCTTAAATAGTAGGCAATTTAATGAATGGGGATATTGCTTACATATTTCATTAAGGTGGAATTTCTTGTACAGTAGTGAAGACAGATTTTTACTAAGTTAAATAATCAAACTGAACTGTCAGAAACATGTCAGATATCTAACAGCAGAAGCAAATCTATCTTGTTTTTATGCTGATCAGGAATTAAAGTCTGTTGTATAAATTGCAGAGTTCAAGTTGTTTTGAATAATTGCAAAAGAAAGTAATATGTAAATTGCAATTATTTTTCTTCTGTTTGAGATTATAGAAAAGCTTCAGTTTTTCAACTAGCAAAGAAATGAGTAGTGGAAAATAAAAAAATATAAATTTTAGTGAGAAATAAATGCAAATGGTTATCACATGACCTCAGGACATTGCAAGCATTCTAAATACACCTGAATTGACAGATCCCCAAATTTTGATTCTGTGACCTTGGGGATGCTGTGTCAATCATAAGTACAAATACTGGTTGTAAAAGTGATGTGGTAACTACAAATGATTATTAAAAGAATGGTGGTAAATTGAGGATTAATAGATTCAATTCAAAGATCTGAAAAGATTTCTAAACATTCTTGGTAGAAGATATTATTAAACTGCCCCACCACAATCACTAAGGTCATCTAGACACACCAGAGCAAGTGTATGCAAAGGCACAAAAATATGATAAACAGTGAGCTCATTGTTAGCTCTAATCTTTTGCATGAACTAAGATTCTCTCCTTGATCAAACTTCAGACTTTGATTAAAATATGGATATAGCTTGAGAGGTAAACTCTTGGTGAACCCAGAAATAAAGGATTATCTCTGTATTTTAACTCAAGGTTTGATTTTTCTGAATGAAGTTGTCAATAGTTAAAATATTTGATAGGTAAACAAAATATATGAGAGAATATCACTTTACAGCAATGAAATTGTGCCCAGTTCCAAGAAAGCAGTTTTCAGAGTTGATATTACATCATTTCTGAGGAAACACTCATAATATATTTTCTCCTGGCAGTCTACAATTGTTGGTTGAGCAGATACAGATACAGATTAACAGAGTTGGAAGGGACTCTGTAGGTCATCTAGTCCAACCCCCCACTCAACAGGAGACCCTACACCATTTCTGACAGATGGCAGTCCAATCTGTTCTTGAAAGTCTCATGTGATAGTTCTCCCACAACTTCTGAGGACAACTTCTGTTCCATTGGTTGGTTGTTCTCACTGTCAGAAAGTTTCTCCTTATTTCCAGGTTGAATCTCTCCTTGTTCAGTTTCCATCCATTGTTCCTTGTCTGGCCTTCAGGGACTTTAGACCAGCAAGGAAGGTGCCCCTAGGAAACTACCAGTATAAAAAGGATGTTGAGACTCACTAAAGTGTACAGTGAAGAGCAATAAAGATGATTAAGGGGATGGAGGCTAAAAGATTTGAAGAGTGGTTGCAAGAATTGAGTATGTCTAATGAAAATAAGGACTACAGGTGACAGGATAGCCATGTTCCAATATTTGAGAGGCTGCAATAAAGAACAGGGAACAACCTATTCTCCAAAGCAGCAGAAGGCAGGACAAGAAGCAATGGATGGAAATGATAATCAAAGACAAAAGCAATTTAGAACTCATGGGAAATTTCCTAACGGTGAGGACAATGAACCAGTGGAAAGGCTTGCCTTCAGAAATTGTGGATGCTCCATCACTGGAGGTTTTTAAGAAGAGACTGGACAGCCACTTCTCTGGAATGATGGCAAACCTATGGCACGTGTGTCACAAATGGCACACAGAGCCATTTGTGTTGGCATGCAAGCCACAGGCAAACTTCACAGCTGATTTTCAGCCTGTTTGAGGCCTTTTTCGGCTTCCCAGAGGCTTCAGGAAAGCCTTTGCAGGCTGAAAAATAGGCCCGTTTTGTCACTTCCTATATTTCTGGAAATACCAGAAGTGACAAAACAGGCCCATTTTTTGGCCTGCAAAGCCTGCAGAAGCTTTCCTCAAGCCTCTGGGAGGCCAAAAAAGGCGTCAAATGGGCCAAAAATCAGCTGGGAGGTGCAGTGCAGATATGAGTGAATGAATTTTGTGGAGCTGTTGAAAATTCATATACGAGATGAAACTTCAGCCTTGTTGGTTAGAGAGCAATCCCATGTTACAATTAGGTAGCAATTTCCATTTTGGGCCAATTAAGGAGCAAGCTTGGGGCCTTCACGGTTTTCAGCTCTCCGTCTTTGATGTCAGAACATAGAATTCTTTATTGGCCAAGTGTAATTGGACACACAAGGAATTTGTCTTGGTGCAAATACTCTCAGTGTACATAAAAGAAAAAATACATTCATCAAGAGTCAAGAATCATAATGTGCAACATTTAATGATAATCATAGGGTGCAATAAGCAATCAAACCATGCTAAGAAACAGTCAATATACAGTCATGTGATTGGAAGGAGATGTCAACTCATAAAACATTTCTATGCCCATATTATATTTGTCAATAGAAAGGAGGGGAGAAGGAGTTTGAAGGAGCAGTGCAGTAGTTTGGAATCGAAAGTGCATTCCGTTCATATCTTGCAAAGATTATACTAAGCTATTGGAACTTCTGCTGTGCAAATCCCTAATTGGAGAACATGATTGATGACTCTTGGCTATGAACATGTTTAATTGGAGAATATGAATTATGATACACCGAGAGGGGTGGGGGGAAAATCAGGGTCAAGGGTGACAGTGAATTACGTGTCTCAGAATTGGCTACATCCAGGTCATGCCAATATGTCAGCTCCTAATGAATTCTTTGAAGCTTTTTGAAGTTTGGCTCAAGACTCATGATTTAATTAGGGCGATCACTGGAATCCTGACAGGAGAAATATAACTAGGGATGGGCTTCAAAAATTTTAGCAATGGGTTCTCTACCTGGTTGCCGGGTGGGTGTGGCCATGGTGGGTGTGACCTAGTCAGCCTCCGGCACGACGGCAGGATGTGTGTGTTTTTGCCCTGCCCAGGCTCCACAGGCTTTCCTCGAGCCTCTGGAAGGGCGAAAATGGTCTCCCCAGGCTCTGGAGGCTCTCTAGAAGCCAGAAACAGGTCCATTTCAGCCTTCCCAAACTTCCAGGAGTCCTGTTTTTCACCCTCCCTGAGCCTCCATGTTTGCCCTGCACTTACTTGCATCCAAAATGCACCATGTGGGGATTCCTGGGAGGAGCGGAGTGGGGTCAGCCAGGAGTGGGATTTGATTTGAGGGTTCTCCAAACTGCACAGAATCTTAGCTAGGGGCTCTCCTGAACCTGTTGTGGTTAGCCGGTAGCAGGTGCAGATGGCTGAGGAAAGTGAGGACTCAGATGAGAGGCCAGGACCATTAGGGAGTGGACTGCTGCCTTCAGAGATTGTGGGGGCTGGCAGCAGCGATGAGGAGATTCCCAAGGAGCCTGTGCCAAGTGCATGTGCACGAAGGATTGCTCGCAGGAAAGAGCAGCTACAACAGATGAGTGACTCAGGAGTAAGGCTTCAAGGTAATGGCCCCTCCTTCAAGAAGAGAAAAGCCAGTTGTGAAGCGAACATTCTTTGCAGGAAGCAAAGACGTTTTGAAACTCAACTTCGTGGACATTACAGTATCTTAAGTTGGTATTTGAAGACTCTTGTGTTGTGAAATATTTCTTATCTGTGATTCTTGGCATTCTCGTACAGTTTTGGCAAGGTTAGTGTTTATCAAAGTTAATGAGTTTGCAGCAGCCTTTTAACCGGGGATTCGTAAAACTCATTACAAGGTTTCTGTTCCCTTTGGTTATTGTTTGTCTTATTGGACAAGGGTTTGGATCAGAACAGAACCCCTGTAAACCCCCAGCAGCCCACCCCTGGATATAACCTTGAATTCTCCCTCTGACACAGAAAAGCCATAGACTCTGTTTGTAGCTGTGGAAAGTGATCTTGGTTGACCAGTATGACACAGATAGCTTTTAAATTCATTTGTGTTCTGGAGGATTTGTATTGTTGTATGCTTCAGTAGTAAAGGCTAGATATTTTTAATGTGATTTCCATATTTTAACATGTAAGAACATAAATCTCATGAGTGACAGAATAAAACTTGCATCGGTGATACTAACCGAAAAGAAATAAATACCACTAGTTTGTTAAAAGCCTGAATGAATTTCAGCATGCACAAATATTTGCAATCCTTGTTGCTTAAAATTCATGATCTCTACCTACTTATATTGTTTGGTAAAAAGCAAGCTTTCCAAGCAGAAAATTAACATTTGATTAAAACTTAGTAACTGAATTGGAAGTTGATGTCAAAAAAGAATGCAACATCTGATTATCATTTAAATTAATTAGTTTGTAGAGATGGCTTTCTTTACAAATGTGATACTCAATGAGCAAAGCAATAAATAGGCTTCATACTTTATTTAAGATTAATTAATGTGTACAATTGGCTTCCTTGACCAATGTGAGAATCAATGAGAAAAACAATGTATAGGCTTAATACTTTCTTTATAATAGATGTTAGCATATTAAAATAATATTAATATATTTTCAGAGATGGACCCATTGTAGAAAATCTCACTAGGGCAAAAGTGAGTTTTTTTTTTTTTAAAAAGGAGGAATTTCCTTGATATGACATTTATGATGTTTCTAACTTTATTTCTAAATAATCATATACTAGTTTTAGAAAACAAACACATTTCATTGTCTCAATCTCAAGCCCCCCTTCTAAAAAATAGAATGAGAATGAACTCATTGTGGAACTTTTCTGAAGAACTTTATAGAAGCATCCTTACAACTTTAATAAATAACCTATATTTGGTTAGCTGATACCAGATTGGACCCAGGAAGGGTATCATTGATGAAAACGCGTATATGTACAAATGCCAAACTGAATAACAGAATAATAGAGTTCAATCAATCAGAATAGAGCTGGAAAGAACTTTGGAGGTCTTCTAGTCCAACCCCCTGCTTAAGCAGGAAAACCTATATCATTTTCAGATAAATGGTTGTCCAGTCTTAAAAACTTCCAGTATTGGAGGACACAACTTCTGGAGGCAAGCCATTCCAGAAGTTGTTCTCATTCCCAGGAAATTTCTCCTTAGCTCTCGGTTGCTTCTCTCCATGATTAATTTCCATCCATTGTTTCTTGTCTTGCCTTCTGGTGCTCTGGAGAATAGCTTGACTCCCTCTTCTTTGGGGCAGCCCCTGTAATATTAGAAGTCACCCCTAGTCCTTCTTTTCAATTAGACTAGACATACCCAATTCCTACAACTATTCTTCATATATTTTTGCCTCCAGTCCCCTAATCATTTTTAATGCTCTTCTGTACTCTCTTTTCAGAGTCTCAACATCTTTTTTATATTGGTAGTTTGATAAGGCATCTCCTTTGCTCAACTAACTATTGCATAATACTACATTATGACACAAATATATATTATGAGGATTTCCTAAGAAATGACGTAACACCAACCCTGAAAACTGCTTTCCTGTAACCGGGCATTATTTCATTGTCATATAATGATATATACTTACTTTCTTCAGTGCTGTTGAAACTTCACGTAGTTGCTAAGTGAATGATTGGTTGTAAAGCAAGGACTATCTGTACAAGGTTCTTCCTGTCGAAAATCCACATCATGCCCAGGGGTGGGATTCAAATTTTTTAACAACCAGTTCTGTGGACGTGGCTTAGGTGGTGGGCATGGCTTGGTGGTCATCTTATTGACTGGGCGTGGCCAACTCAATATCACTCACATCGAGGCACACATCTTCTCGTCTGGCCTCTCATGACTGTGGGGATGCTGCAACAGTTGTAAGTGTGAAAAATGATCGTAAGTCACTTTTTCAGTGCCATTGTAACTTTGAATGGTCACTCCACACAAGCAAAGTACCAGCAAAGGAGGGGGGAAAAAAACCTCCTGAGAAATTACTGAGACAGGAAGTCTAGTCCTGCCAAGAATGTAATAAGGGTTAACGGAGAGGCAGTTTCTGTAAGCAACACCAGAATATTTCCTTCCTGCCTTTCCTTACAGGATTAGGCCAGTAATTTCTTCTAACAATTGGTTCTCTGGACTACTTAGAATGTTAACAACCGGTTCTAGCGAATAGGTGCGAACTGGTAGAATCCCACCCCTCATCATGCCTCACTCAAAACCTGAATCCAGCATTAAATTCTGAACCACCGAGCTATAAATGAGTACAAAACTTTTAACTATTTTAGTTCTTGCTGGAAAGAGAAATGTATGTGTCTGTGTCTAAGCAATAAACCTAATGAGTCAAATCTCTATATCCACCCTGAAATTTGAGATATACAGCAATTTATTTTGCAGTATGATTCAAGTGACTCAGCCAATAAATTTACAGCTGTAATAAAAGAAAATTGTTCCTCTGCAGAAAAGTAATGGTATTTCCAGTAATTAAGAATCCAACTAGTCTGATCTCTGCTGTTTTCTAACATAGAGTGGAAAACAGTTGATTGCTTTCTCTATTCTTTTTCCTTTGTGAGTAAACCAATAATGGGATCATGATTTAGAATGAAACATAATCTGCATTACCATATAAGTTCTTAATCACTTAACTATTTGCAGCGGAAGTAAATATTTAGAAGTGCTTCTAAAAGAGTCTGTGAGGTAGCTAGCATTTCAGTCATTTTTACTGGAATTCATTGTTGGAATGTATTTTTATGCAACTACTACAGTAGTATTCAGCCAGTAGATGGCAGTATTTACAAGTTTGGATCTATGGTATATATTCTATGCTCTTTTGTTCTTAGACTTTCCTGTTTCCTGTTACAGTTAAATAGTTGAGCAGTAAAGCACATGGTGATTGTATTCTTTGTTTGCTCTGTGTGGTGCTTTATATAAACAGAATTTCTGACAGTTGGACATGAAAATACATGTGATCTTTTGATACTAATTTATTTGTGCACTTCAAGGTGATGTTGCAAAAAACAGCCAATGGTGTTTAGGAATTTTTGTTGATGTTGTTCAGTTGCTAATATCTGACTCATTGTGATGCCATGAACCATAGTATGACAGGCTTCCTGTCCTCAATTGTCTCCCAGATTTTGCCCAAATTCATGTTCATTGCATCCAGGACTCTATCTAACTCTCTCATCCTCTGCCATCTGCTTCTCCTTTGACCTTCCATCTTTCCCAACATCAAGGTCTTCTCTAAGGACACTTCTCTTCTCATTTGGTGGCCAAAGTATTTGAGCTGTTTAAGAATTTACTAGTTCCTAAAGCTGCTTAATTGTAGGAGATGACCAGGCTGTGCCCAAGGGAGGGGACAAAATGTGTCATAAGTCACGAGTCCCTGTACTCCCACAAGAGATTTAAGTCTAGCCCACCTAGAATGACTTCTTACTACCAATCACTTCCCAGGGCTATTAGTATATCAATCTTTTGTAGATAGCTTAACCTTACAATCAGCCTTTATACTCATTTGAACTGCCCAAACCTCCTGATTTCCCTGGTGCTTGACATCAATTTAACTTTATAGCTGTAGCTGACTGTTCATTGGGATATAAACACCACTTGTAATTGTTGAGTAAAATTCCATTACCTGAGATCTTCCAACTCGCCAAATTAAACTTTCTGGAATGTGCTTGAGCAGGAGGTTGGATTAGAAGACCTCCAAGGTCCTTCCAACCCTATTATTCTATGGTCTATGCTCTAAGATCCTATTCCACATGAAAAATAATATTTCCTGTTTATTTGGGGCTGAATGCACATAATCAAACCAAGTTGGATGGTCTTTCATTTTATAGAGTTATATTCCACTGTAGGTCAGTCATGGCTTCAGTTTTGGCTATGTATTCTTTTCATGGTGGTGCTGATTGCTTTGTTTTGTTTTTAAATTTCACCTCCAAACATTAGATTCTTAGTAAGCAGCGGAATGGGAACAAGAATGAAAGATCTGGAATTAAAAGAATAACCCACTGTGGATAAGGATCAAAATTTCATCAATTCCAAGTTAAATGTGAAAGTAATCCACTCTTTCCTGTTAAATTTAGCATCTTAAGGATATGTCTGAAAAGACTGTTGGAAAATTTGATTACGGGCAATCCTAAACAGCACAATAAGCAGGATATTGAAGTGGGTTTTGAATTATTGACTTGGCAGATTTGTTTTTTTATTCTTTTATGTGCCCCTCAGCCCTGCAAGGCTTAATATGACTTGCAACAATAACCAAAAAACAAAATTACCCCAATGCAACTTAAAATGAAAATCTCATTACCAACAAGATAAAGCAATAACTGGAGGTGATTGAACTAGGAAGGCAGGAATGAATATTGAGAGGACAAGAGAATGTATTCTATTTTACAGGAAGGTTGCAGATGGAACAGATGGAAACTAATCAAGGAGAGAAGCAACTAAGAACTCAGGAGAAATTTCCTGACAGTGAGAACAATTAACCAGTGGAACAACTTGCCTCCAGAAACACTGGAGGTTTAAAGAAGAGATTGGACAGCCATTTGGCTGAAATGGTACAAGATTTCCTGCTTAAGCAGGGAGTTGGACTAGAAGATCTCCAAGGTCCCTTCCAACTCTAGTCTTCTGTTATTCTCATTCTCCTTTCTGAATTTTGGTGCCCAGATATTCCAAGTGGCATCTGGGCAGAGCAGAGTTATTTTGCTTTATGCAAAATTTAAGCAATAGTTTTTTCCTCTGAATCACATTGGTGCATGCTAAAATATAATAAATTGTACATCATCTGCTTCGTATTTTGTTCTCAAGCATGACTTTTGACATTCACTCCACAAACAAAAATGTAGGAAAATCTTTTATTTTCTCTTTTCTTTCCTAGAGGAAAAGATTTTTTAAAAAAAATCATTAGAGAAATACGTAGGCTGATCCATCAAAATGATACTGTATGAAAGAAAGAAAACAACAAATGTTGGCTAAGAGTCAATGTTTGATTTATAGTTTAAATGTGTTGGGTAAATAGAAGCAGGGGTATATGCTTTTGTTCTCTCTCTCTGTCTCTCTCTGTGTCTCTCTGTCTGTGTCTCTCTGTGTGTCTCTCTGTCTCTTTCTCTCTGTCTGTCTCTGTCTGTCTCTCTCTTTCTCTTTCTTTCTCTGTGTCTCTCTTTTTCTCTCTCTCTTTCTCTTTCTCTCTCTTTCTCTCTCTGTCTCTCTGTCTCTGTTTCTCTCTGTGTGTCTCTCTGTCTCTTTCTCTCTCTCTTTCTGTCTGTCTCTGTCTCTCTCTTTCTCTCTCTTTCTCTCTCTCTTTCTCTGTCTCTCTCTTTCTCTCTCTTTCTCTCTTTTTCTCTCTGTGTCTCTCGGTCTCTGTTTCTCTCTGTGTGTGTCTCTGTCTCTTTCTCTCTCTTTCTTTCTCTCTCTCTCTTTCTTTCTCTCTCTGTCTCTTTTTCTCTGTGTGTCTCTCGGTCTCTGTTTCTCTCTGTGTGTGTCTCTGTCTCTTTCTCTCTCTTTCTTTCTCTCTCTGTCTCTCTCTTTCTCTGTCTCTTTTTCTCTCTGTGTCTCTCGGTCTCTGTTTCTCTCTGTCTCTGTCTCTGTCTCTCTCTCTCTCTCTCTGTCTCTCTCTTTACCAAGGCAAAATGAGCCCCATGAATTCTGTTGAGTTTTGTTTGTTTGTTTGTTTGTTTTATAAAAATTATTTGCTGCCCATCTTACCATAGGTTAACTCTGGCCAGCTTACAGTTACATCTGACTCTGTAAAACCGCTTAGAGAGAGCTGTAAAGCACTGTGAAGCAGTATATAAGTCTAAGTGCTGTTGCTATTCTTGGGCCCCCAAAACACCCCACATTGCTGCACTCTACACCAGCTGTAGCTTCTCAATGCTCTTCAAGGGTAGCCCCATGTAGAGCGCATGACAGTAGCCCAGCCGTGAGAATGCCTAAGACTGATTGCAGTCTTTTTGAAGTTAAAGAGTATGCTGAGAAAGTTATGGGTTAGTTAAAACAAATTCCTGTCATGATTTGGTCAATTAAACACAATAAATCTAATTTGACTTTCGGTTGAAAGTAAGGTTGAATTAAATCATTATGCAAAAAATTATAATTTACCACACAGAAGGCCTGTACTCTCAGGATAAATCTAGCAAGCAACTGTCAAAAAATGAAGTGTGAGTATTTTCGGGTCCATTGAAAAGTTTGTGCTTTCTGCCTCACATGATGTAACATGTGACATTTGAGGAGGGAAAAAGAGCAAATTTATAGTACAAAATAACCATGATCAACTCCCATCCTCCAAAGGATGAAATCCCCCCAGTACAGCATAGATCAGAAAACTGGAGAGAGAGAGAGAGAGAGAGAGAAAGAGGGAGGGAGGGAGGGAGGGAGAGAGAGAGAGGGAGATCTCAGAAGCCATGCCTGGCTGAGGTTTCACCATTTGTTTGTGAACATTATGACAAATGCAGAGAGAAATTGCTTTGGGCATAAAGTTACTTTTTGCTGGGTTGCAGGCAGTTGAATGCCTTTGAAGGGAAACTGTGGGTTTTCTCATCTATTTGTCAACAGGAGGATTTAAGTTTGCCAGGAAGGAATTCGGGAAGTCTCTATCAAAAGTTCATAAAGGGCTTTTCAGAAAAGGGCCATATAAGAAATAGATGTAGGATATAGGAATTTCCAACTGATTGGAATGGAATTGAATGGACTAGACTAGACTAGGAATGGGAACTGGAATGGGAATGGGAATAGGAATAGGAATAGGAATGGAATAAGAATGGAAGAGTAGAGCAGAACATAACAAAATAGATCAGAACAGGACAGGACAGAATAGAATAACAGAGTTGGAAGGGACCTTGGAGGTCTTCTAATCCAACCCTCTGCTTAGACAGGAAACCCTACACCATTTCAGACAAAGGGTTGTCCAATCTCTTCTTAAAAACTTCCAGTGTTGGAGCATTCACAACTTCTGGAGGCAAGTTGTTCCACTGATTAATTGCTCTAACTGCCAAGAAATTCCTCCTTAGTTCTAGGTTGCTTCTCCCCTTGATTAGTTTCCATCTGTTGCATCTTGTCCTGCCTTCAGGGGCTCTGGAGAATAGCTTGACTCCCACTTCTTTGGGGCAGCCCCTCAGATATTGGAACCCTGCTATCATGTCTCTCCTAGTCCTTCTTTTCATCAAACTAGACATACTCAGTCACTAATGATTAAATGATGATGATGATGGCTGGGAATCTCACTAAATGATGACGATGATGATGGTGGTGGTGATTATGATGATGATGATAACAACAACAATAATAATAACAATAACAACTTACGAATACAGACTGACAAAGTTCTGGAACACAACACCCCAGATATCACGATTGTGGAGAAGAAAAAAGTGTGGATCATCGACATTGCCATTCCTGGTGGCAGCAGAATCGACGAGAAACAACTTGAAAAAGTCACCAGATATCAGGACTTGAGAATCGAACTGCAGAGACTCTGGCATAAACCAGTGCAGTGCATTGCACTTCCAATGGTACTGGGCACACTGGGTGCTGTGCCTAAAGACCTAGGCAAGCACTTGAAAACAATTGGCGCTGACAAGATCACCACTGGTCAGCTGCAGAAGGCCACCTTAGTGGGATCTGCTTGCATAATCCGCTGATACATCACACAGTCCTAAATCCTTGGGAAGGGTTTGACTGGTGATTTGTGATACGAAACCCAGCATGGTTATCTCTTCTGCTCTGTATACTGTCATTTTTGTGTCAATAACAATAATAATAATAAGCGCTGACAAGATCACCACTGGTCAGCTGCAGAAGGCCACCTTAGTGGGATCTGCTTGCATAATCCGCTGATACATCACACAGTCCTAAATCCTTGGGAAGGGTTTGACTGGTGATTTGTGATACGAAACCCAGCATGGTTATCTCTTCTGCTCTGTATACTGTCATTTTTGTGTCAATAACAATAATAATAATAAGCGCTGACAAGATCACCACTGGTCAGCTGCAGAAGGCCACCTTAGTGGGATCTGCTTGCATAATCCGCTGATACATCACACAGTCCTAAATCCTTGGGAAGGGTTTGACTGGTGATTTGTGATACGAAACCCAGCATGGTTATCTCTTCTGCTCTGTATACTGTCATTTTTGTGTCAATAATAATAATAATAATAATAATAATAATAATAATAATAATAATAATAATAATAATAATAATAATAATAATAATACATGTTGTCCTGGACTTATGACCACAATTGAGCCCAAAATTTCTGCTGCTAAGGAAGACAATTGTTAAGTGAGTTTTACTCCACCTTGCAACCTTCCTTGCCATTGTTGTTCAGTGAATCACATCAGTTGTTAAGTTGGTCACATGGTTGTTAAGTGAATGTGGCTTCCTCAAATGACTTTGCTGGTCAGGAGATCACGTGACACACGCACACACACACACACACACACACCAGGGACACTGCGTCCATCATAAATATGAGTCAGTTTGCCAGGAGTCTTGAATTTGGATCACATGACCCTGGGGGTGCTGCAATGACTCATAACTGTGGAAAACGGTCATAAGTTGCTTTTTTTGTGTGTGCCGTTGTAACTTTGAACAGTCCCTAAATGAAACGAAATGAAGTCAAAGAACTACCTGTATGGCGAGATTGGTGGCCGATCAATTTTACAAATAAAATAAATTATACAAAATAATATCACACCTTCAACATCTGCAAAGAGCCATAAATAAAAGTGTGTTCATTATTTGTTCCTTCCAGGTTTTGCTCAATACTCAGCTTCGTGTCATATTTTGTCAAGAATGGCTTCCAACATTGTATTTTCTTGTCGTATCCATCTTATTCTCTCCTTATCAAAAAGAGTCCAAAAGAGGGCTGTGAAAAGATCTACAATCCCCTCACATCCTGAACATAAACTGTTTCAACTCCTACCCTCAAAACAACACTATAGAGCCCTGCATACCACAACAACTAGATACAAGAACAGTTTTTTTCCCGAATGCCATCACTCTGTTGAGCAAATAATTTCCTCAACACTGTCCAACTATTTACAAGATCAGCACTACTATTACTATTAATCTTCTCATCACTTCTCATCACCCATCCCCTCCCACTTGTGACTGTATGACTGTAACTTTGTCGCCTGTATCCTTATGATTTATATTGCTGTTTCCTTGTATGATTTGATTGCTTACTGTATCCTACGACTATTATTAAGTATTGTACCTGATGATTCTTGACTCTTAACGAATGTATCTTTTTTTTATGTACACTGAGAGCATTTGCACCAAGATCAATTTCTTTTGTGTCCAATCATACTTGGGCCAATAAAGAATTATATCTTATCTTATCTTATCTTATCTTATCTTATCTTATCTTATCTTATCTTATCTTATCTTATCTTATCTTATCTTTCCTTCTCCTTCTCCTTCTCCTTCTCCTTCTCCTTCTCCTTCTCCTTCTCCTTCTCCTTCTCCTCTACCATTCAATTATTATAAAGGACCACCATCAGTGAGCTGTTGGACAGTATTACTTGGTCTGTTGTGTGGATGCTTGTGTGTTTTTAGGGAGCAAGGAATTTTGGCAGGTGGGGGTGTTTAGGGACTGTCATGTGTGTGTGTTGGGTCTGGTTTCTGGGTGTTATGTGAATTTCGTTGTATGTGTATACTGTGTATATATGTACAATGACAATAAAGAATTCAAATCAAATTCAACTCAAATCAAATTCAAATTATTATACCAGATTTTCAGTAAAATCTCATGTTCTCCTTTGATCAGACTTTCATATACTTTGAGTAACTATTAAGCCGCAACAGTCCTCTTATTTGTATTGTTTATGTTATTTACCCATTAAGAAGATGGTGGAAAATGTTAATAAATTTTCTGGATTTTTGCTGTGGCACAACTGGGAACCAAATATATTGCCTTAAACACGTACAAATTTTCTACCTTTTAAAGGAGTTTAATAAATATTTTAGTCCTGTAGATGGTGGATTTTTGGCCCTTTACCAGATAAGCACTTATGTGGAGTGTTAATAATAAAACAGAGCTGTACAGAATTAATCTGTAAATGCAAGATTTTTTAAAAGTGTTTATTTGCTATAATTGGGATAAAAATTTTCATAGATGGAATTATTTGCCATCTAAACAGCACCTTTTAAAAAGTGATGGTAAATTCACTTCAGAGGGGGATTTGCTCTGATTTATTCCAATTTCTTTCAAAACCATTTTTAAAAATTCATCTATTTTAGATACGAATAGAGTATTAAATCATTCATAAGATAAAATAAAGCAGGTTGAAATGCACTGGTGGAATTTGGGGTGGAGGGATGCTGGACTTTAATATTTTAAATCCACAAATAAATGTACCCATCATATTAAAGTAGAAAAGAGAGGAGAAAAGTCAGTTCAAGTTACTGTTTAGAAACTTCAAAGCTTGTTACATTTATTTCCTCTTTTAGCTTTAAAAATACTCAATTTCTCACACTGGAAAACTCTTACATTCTTATCTCAGTAACTCTAGAATTCAAGATTAAAATTCCGTTGATAAATTTGTTGCACATTTAGAGTCTGTTGAGATGTTTAACAGAAAGTGACATGTTTCTAAGTATTTCTTTTTTTTAGTAAGTACCTCCAAACTTTTGTCTTTTTTCTCTTCAACCTTTGATAAGACCACATTTGGAATGTTGCACCCAATTCTGGTCACCATGATGTAATAGAGATATTGAGACCATAGAAAGAGTGCAGAGAAGAGCAACAAAGATTATTAGGGGGCTGGAAGCTAAAATATATAAAGAACGGTTGCCAGAATTGGGTATGTCTAGTCTAGTGAAAAGAAGGACTGGGGAGACATGATAGTATTGTTCCAATATCTGAGGGGCTGCCCCAAAGAAGAAGTCAAACTATTCTCCAAAGCACCTGAAGGCAGGACAAGAAGCAATGGATGGAAACTAATCAAGGAGAGAAGTAACTAGAACTAAGGCGAAACTTCCTGACAGTGAAAACAATTGATCAGTGGAACGACTTGTGGGTTGTGATGACCCAAAGCAGGATACAAAATAAACACAGTCACAAAAAACAGGTGAATCCCCGTTTATTCCTTCACTTTGCTTCCAAGCTCCAAATATTCTTGACTGGAGACAAAACACCTCCCACACAAGCAGTTACAAGAAGGAAGAAATTCCGTTTAAATTATAAAGAGTAAAAAACAACACAACCCAGGCAAGATAAGGGCTTGAAGATGTTCACAGATATCAGAACACACATTGGGAAGGACGCCAAACTCAGAGAGCAACCATAAACTAGAGATATTTCCATGCTTTGTTTCCAGCACTCTCCCATACGCATGCCTGTCCTTTTATCTAGTTGTCACAGCTGCAGCCCATGAAGAGGATCAAGGCTCTCTCCTCCCCAGTAGACCACATCTCTCCCTTATCCTCTCCTCCCTGCATGCCCTAGGATGGAGGGGGGATGGGCCTGGGTCCTCCTTTGACTGCCCAGCTGGCCTCTGCCCTTCCCCGGCCTCCTCCACAACCTCCGGAGCCACACTTCCACTCCCTGTCAGCTGTTCCTCCTCTCCCTCAGAGTCAGTCTCCACCAGAGGCATGACACTGGAGGTTTTTAAGAAAATAATGGGCAGTTATTTGTCTGAAATGGTATAGGGCAGGGATGTCAAACTCGCGGCCCATGACTCAGTTGCGTCACAAGCTAGCCCTGCCCATTCCCGGTTTAGCAAAGGGGGGGGGGAATCACAATATGTCACATCATGATAACGTGACACCATGAGTTGGATACCCCTGGTATAGGGTTTCCTACCTGAGCAGGGGATTGGAGATCTTTTCTAACTCACTTATTCTGTTCTCCAGCAACCTTCCATGGCTTACACTTGGGCTGAATCTGGTCCTATTTTAACATTTTAGTAATTGCATCCAGCTATTCTCCAAAGCCCCTGAGGGCAAGACAAGAAGCAATGGGTGGAAACTAACCAAGGAGAGAAGCAACTTAGAACTAAGGAGAAATTCCCTGACCATGAGAACTGATCAGTTGATCAGTGGAATGATTTCCTTCCAGAAGTTGTGGCTGCTCCAACACTGGAGGTTTTCAAGTGTCAGAGCTCCAACAAATTCACCCTCATCCAAATCAAAAGTCTCTAGCCGCATCTCAGAAAAAGTAAATTGGTTTATTAGAAATTGCCATGTTGGCGCGTGGCTGGGTGAAGCCAGTACTAAATCACATCGTACATTTCCCCCTTGACCCTGGTCTTTCCCCCACCCCCTGGATGTGACTTCTCCAATGGGACACATCCATCTCCAAGAGTCATCCACCATGCTCTCCGATAACCTTCTTATGCTCCAACAACTTTGGGCTGCTGCAGTGATTATCTAGGCATTTCAAGAATGCCTTGTTTACCCCCCACTCCCTTTTTCTGGCAGCTAAAAAGACCAAAGGAGTATCTTTCTAGTTGGCATCAAGAATAGGCTAGTCAGCCATTTGTCAGGAATACTTTGCTGGAGCAGGGGGTTGGACTAGAAGACTTCAGAGGTTCCTTCCAACTATGTTATTCGGTATTCTATAGCCCAGGGGTTCCCAAACTTGGCAACTTTAAGACTTGTAGACTTCAACTCCCAGAATTATCCAGCCAGCATATTCTGGGAATTGAAGTCCACAAGTCTGGAGACCTCTACTATAGCCTTTATATCTCTACTTGTCTAGCTGTAAACACTGAATTTGGAGCAACCATGAAGTATAATTTTTGCCTTTCTGGTTGTGCTATTTTTGTTCTGATGAAATTGCATGACTCAGATAATTTTTTTCAGTGTAATTAACACACTGCCAACAGCACCACCAAGGTATTAATTGTATAACTCTCGATGAGCAAGCTGCAACCTTAGGGAGACATGCAAGTCTCAAAATGCCTTTCTGTGGTCCCATGAACTTCCCATCCCAACCATGGTTAATAGAAATTGAGGGACACAGTTCTGCCATTTTGAGGGCACAAAATTATATGTGAATGTGATAGCCTCATGGAAAGTCTTAAGAAATCAGCTATGTCACAGACACTGAGTCAGTAGGTTAATGGCAATGTGCAAAGTGTTACGGTTACAAAATCTTGGAAATGGGTTATGATTGTGTTGTGAATGCATAAGGTTTAATAAAGTTATCTTGAGCTTGGAGTTTAGTGCAGGGTTCTGGCCCTGCACTTCTGATTGGCTGTTAAATGGCAGGATCGGATTGGCCCGTTTAGGGGGATCTGATTGGCCATTAACGGAGCCTTTGTATTGGTTAAATGGAGCCAGGGCTCCTGAGTTATTATTGGTTAAATAGTTATTGGGTTGCCTATATAAAGAGGGCCTTAGCTGCCCTTGTTTTGAGCTGTCACCATGTAAATAAAGAGTTGAAGTTCACCGTTTCACCGGCTCATCTCCATTCTTTCTCACCCATGCTTCAAACTTGACAGATTGGACCTCATTTATCACAACTAGTGGTGAAAGGAAAGTCTGATGCTTGTAAAGATCCATAGGACCTTGAATGTAAGATCCATGAATCAAGGCAAGCTGGACATGGTCAAACAAAAGTTGACAAGACTGAACATTGACATCTTAGGAATCAGTGAACTAAAATGGACAGGAATGGGTGAATTTAATTCAGATGGCTGGGAAAGGTTGAGGGCAATAGAAGAAGGGGACAACAGAGAAGGAGGTGGCTGGATTACTGATGTTACTGAAGCAGTAGGCATGAGCTTAAATGGATTCCAGAAGATGGTAGAGGACAGGAAGGCCTGGAAGAACATCATCCATGGGGCTGCAATGGGTCAGACACAACTTCACAACTAACAACAACAAACTGTATGTAGGGCAAGGTTTTTTAATCTTCTTTCTAACTAAGTTTGAGTTAATAGAGAAGATGCTAAGAGCTAATCTGATACCTCAAAAACGACTATCTGTTCTGCTATATTTTCAGAAGAAACTCCATTTCATTCTTCCAGCTAGAGAATTCTTCATAAAATACACAAAAGAAATAGCAGGCATAGTACATAGGAGCTGGACTAATACCTGGAGCCAACATTTTATGTTCTTAGTTTATCTTTATTACATTATCCAAACTTCCCTTTCTGGAAGACATGATGTAGAACAAGTTTAAGACTTGTGGACTTCAACTCCCAGAATTCCTGAGCCAACATGACTGGAGGAGGAATTCTGGGAGATGAAGTCCACAAGTCTTAAAACTGTCAAGTTTGAAGACTCCTGGTATAGAAGGTGATTTAGCAGAATGTCAAGCCCATCATTAATAAAAGCCAGATTTAAATATAATCTGGTGCCCACTTGGTGACAAGGAAGTATTGGCTTCACTGGGAAGCAAAGTATTGGGGAAATCCTTTTGGCTTCATGGCAGCCTGGGCTTTTAGACTGATTATTAAGAAATGATAACGTATCCCAAGTTGGACAAGAATTCTATGTATTCAGTTTTGGTTGCCATGATAGAAAAAAGATCTGGAGACCAGTGGTGGGATTCAAATTTTTTTACCACCAGTTCTGTGGGCGAGGCTTGCTGGCTATTGCTTGCTGGGCATGGCAGGTGAAGGATACTGCAAAATCTCCATTTCCAGCCCACTCCAGGGGAAGGATACTATAAAATCCCCATTCCCTCCCCACCCCACTAACCTGCTTTCCAACTCCGTTCTCCTGTGCAGGGCAACCAAAGGAGAACCAGCTGATCAGCTGGGACTTGTGAGGCAAAGAATAGATAGGGGTGGGGCCAGTCAGAGGTGGGATTTACCGGTTCTCTAAACCACTCATAATTTCCACTACCAGTTCTCCAGAACTGGTCAGAATCTGCTGAATATCACCTCTTAAGTCTAGGCTAAGTATTTTTTTAGTAGGTACTTCAAAACTTTGTCTTTTATCTCTTCAACCTTTGAAAAGACCACTTTTGGAATACTGCACCCAGTTCTGGTCACCTTGATGCAATAAAGATGTTGAGACCATAGAAAGAGTGCAAAGAAGAGCAACAAAGATTATTAGGGGGCTGGAGGTTTAAACGTATAAAGGTTTCAGGAATTGAATATGTCTACTTTAATGAAAAGAACAGATGATATGATAGCCGTCTTCCAATATCTAAGGGGCTTCCACAAAGAGGGACCATCAACCTATTCTCCAAAGCACCCGAAGGCAGAACAAGGAGCAATAGTTGGAAGCTAATCGTGGAGATAACCATCCAAAACTAAGGAGAAATTTCTGGACATTGAGAACAATTAATCAGTGCAACAACTTGCCTCCAGAAGTTGTGGATGCTCCATCAATGGAGGATTTTAAGAAGATATTGGACAGCCACTTGTCTGAAATGGTGTATAGGTCTTCTTCATGAGCAGATCCAACCCTATCGTTCTCTTACTTTTCCTATGGCTTCAGTTTCTATGGGTCTAGTGCAGGGGTCTCCAACCTTGGCCACTTTAAGCCTGGAGGACTTCAACCCCAGCTTTGCTGGCTGGGGAATTCTGGGAGCTGAAGTCCTCCAGGCTTAAAGTGGCCAAGGTTGGAGACCCCTGGTCTAGTGTATCCTGTTGGTTATTTGGCATGAAGAAGTCATTACTTCTTACAAAGGATTGATGGAGTCCATTTTCCATTGCTTCATTTCTTGGGGTTTGAGATAACAAAATGTATCTGTGCCCTCTTCTTTTTCCCAGTTGGTAGAAAGGAGTAAAACAATTATTTCTTTTTTAACAGACTCTGTCTAAAAACATAAGAGGCTAATACCAACAGATGCGTAGGAGAAGAGTATTAATAATAACAAAATATATTTCAAATTGTATTTTTATGGGAAATGCTTTGAAAATTACCGGTCATTTTAACACTGGATATTTAAAAAAAGTCTTTTGCCAACTCCAAAACACTCTCTGCTAAAATAAATAGGCCCGTTTCAAATGGGGAGAAAAGGAGTGAAGATTACTGTACAGTTACATAATATATCTTTAGCTTCCATTCAGATAAATTCTGCAACACAGAATATTTTACAATATCTGTCACTATCCCCACTATTTTTATTATCTATAGAACCCCATCTAATCTATAATTAGAAGCAATTGCAAGCAAATACTTGAAATAGATGAAGCTCATTATGTATGAATATTTCTGTCATGTGTGTTGTGAAACAATGTTCCATTATCCTATTTTTAGTTAATCAAATTACTATTTTTTTTAAATGTCAAATGCATGCCTTGTTCTCAGAAATGAACCCAGATAGTTTTATTCCCCAACCATTACACAGCTGTATCAGTTTAGGGTTATTTCAGTCCTATGGAATTATCTGATTCTTTAGGCACATTCCTTCCTCATGTTTAAAGATGGTTCACCTGTAACAGGTGGCATCAGCCAACTGATGTAAGCTGCTTCCTGTGGCCAGCCTGAGAATCTGGTTAATGCTTGAAAAAAAAAATAGAAGGAACTCCAAAATTGAGGGCCAATGCCGAATTTCGAAAAAGAGAACTTGCCAAACCATTTTCTACCTTGCCTGGAAAGGAAAGCAAATTGGGTGGCCATGAAATCAGAAGGGGTCAAGCTTTTCTTGAAGGAATCTTGAGTTTTCAAGGATGGTTAAGCTATGACAGTAAATCAGCAATTAGTCCCTTTTGCACCCCACCTCCCTTGGATTCTGTTGGAGGCTGAGAATAGAAAAGGAATAGGAATAAGAAGAGAATTAAAATAGAATAGATGGAATGGAACTAGAACGAGTTAGAGTAAGAAATAGGAACAGGAATGGAACAGAATTATAACAGGAATAGAGTGGAGTGGAGTGGAGTGGAGTGGGGTAGGGAAGGGAAGGAATTCTTTATTGGCCAAGTGCGGTTGGACACACAAGGAATTTGTCTCAGTGCAGACGCTCTCATTGTATATACAAGGTGATAAGACATATATCATAAATCATAAGATACAATCATAAATCAACAATCATTGATAAATCATAATATACCAATAGGAAAAACAATAGGAAAGATGGGAGGTGAGAAAGATGAGACGGAGGAGACAATGACAAGTGCACCAACAACACAGCTTACTACAGGAGTAAATATCTTTGCAGAGAAGACAGTACTGTAGAGTTAGGTATTTCGCAGAGGGATGGCATGGCTGTCAAGAAACGCTGAGTATGGGTCCTTTGCAATCTAGGTAAGTGTGTTCTGGACTAGGTTATTCAGATCAGTGTTTGTTTGTTTGTTTTTGTCTTCACTATTCAACATCCATTGGAGGTGTGGGATGCAAGTAAGCCTTTGAAATAAATGGGTAGCCTTGCATATTTTATCAGGTTTTTGTGCAGGAATTCTGGTGGAAGTAAGGGAAGGAGAAGCCTCATGGAGAGTCAGCCCACGCCAGATTAAAGATACCTACATGCCAAATTAATTGGCCTGATTGTGCTAATTGGAAGATTTTTTTTTCCCTTTACTGCTAAGAATTGAGCCATGTTGACAATCATGCTGATATCTCGGTCATGCTGTTTAGATGGAAGATGCGTG
The DNA here is from genome assembly GCA_004319985.1 of Emydocephalus ijimae. Taxonomy (NCBI): domain Eukaryota; kingdom Metazoa; phylum Chordata; class Lepidosauria; order Squamata; family Elapidae; genus Emydocephalus; species Emydocephalus ijimae. Next base: position 24,998 of record BHEV01031272.1, on the reverse strand, counting down.
GCATTCCCAAAATGCAAGCATTGGTCCGGCTTGTTTTGATTAGGAACATATTCTTGACTTTCTTCCAGAGAAACTGTCTAGCCATATCAAATGTCCTTAAGCAAACCACACTTGATTTCCTTGGAGACCAAAGCTTTTAGTTTCACGTGGAGTTTAATATAAGATTGCTCTAGACTCATATTCTCCGGTGCCCTAATTCAGCACTGTTCCCTGCTGGCACTCACTGTATATGTGAGTGGGAGGCTATGAATGAATTGGAAATGAATGCAATCTGTGCTAGTAAGCAAGTATGCTCTATATCAGTATTTATGCACGAGCCGTGGCTCTGCATTTAATGAAGCTATAATCCTTGAATTGCTTTCATTATTACGTACAGCAGCATCTTCCCTTAGTAACTTCTGTATTTTATTCGGGCATGCTAAAAAAAACTAATGATGTTCTTGATATCATTTCAAATCTTAACTGACTTCCTTGGAATCTGGGAGGTTCTTGGAGGGAGATACGTTGTGTCCCTGTCTCTTAAATGCCTCCAATAGACAGAGAGGTACAGTTTTCAAAGCTGTAGCCAAATCCTGCTGTATTTGCATCTGTCAAGGATGAGAAGCTGTTCTTTCTGTGTTTTGTAATCCTATTATTAAAAAAATAAAAAACCATAGCCCCAGATTTTTGAACACACCAATATACAGACTAGTGGATTTTTGTGGATTAATCACATCGTTATGTAACAAAATTCCACTTATTTCCTGTTGTGAATTAATAAAAGTGCATGAATAAAGATTATTGAGAGCTTTAAGTAAAGTGCAGGGTTCTGGCCCTGCACTTCTGATTGGCCAATAATAGCGACATTGGATTGGTCCATTCAGGAGAATCTGATTGGCTATTAACGAGCCTCTCCCATTGGTTAACAGAGCTAGCGCTCCCTGTGTTTCATTGGTTAAATACTTAAGAGCTTGCCTATATAAACAGGGCCGTTGTGGCCATTGGTTTGAGCTGTTACACCATGTTAATAAAGAGTTTGAAGTTCCCTGTTTCACCGGCTCGTCTCCATTCTTAGCGCCCATGCGCAGAACTTAACACTGGCGACGAAGGTGGGATGTGGAGACGTCAGAGCTGACTGAACAACGAAGAACGATAACAGAGCACGTGGCTGAAACGCACCAATGGCAGAACCATGTCCGGCAGCATCATACCACCCGCTCCATTCAACCCAGTGCAAGAAGACTGGGACTCTAATATGGATCGCTTCCAGATGTTTCTGGAGACCAACAATTTGAAGGATGCCACTACCAGAAAGAAACGGGCGGTATTCCTAACTCATTGCGGGCCGACCATATTCAAGATGGCCAAGGCACCAGCGAAACCAGCAGAAGTAAAATCTATGGACTGGGACGTCCTCGAACCCCTGTTGAGGACCCACTATGCACCGACCGTACCAACGCTCGTTAGAAGGCATGAATTTTACCAGAGAAGTCAGCGGAAGGGCGAAAGTGTTGCTGATTTCATAGTGGATCTCCGGAATCTGGGAGGCCTATGCGGGTTTGCCGACCTCGAAGAAGCCCTGAGAGACTGAATAGTTCTGGGATTAGGTGCACTAGGAACGCAGAGTGAGCTGATGGTGAAAGGCGACATTACCCTTACAGATGCCATTGCTGAAGCTACTGCAACAGAAGCAACCAGGAAGTCGGCTGCTCGAATGCGCCGCACCCACGCACAGTTGCACCAACTCACCCGTGAAATTTCACCTCAGTCAGAAGGACAGCTTTTGACAGCCCACCACGAGGACCTCGAATCGTCATCAGAAAGCAATGAAGAAGAGGTCCACCGACTTCGGTCCGAATGAGACCAATGCCAGAGATCTCAGAACCAATGCGCTGGTTGTGGGGCAAGCCACTCCCGATCAGAATGCAAATTCCTTGATGCGCTCTGCCATGTGTGTGGGAAAAGAGGCCATATCGGACGGGTCTGTAGAAGCAAGCTAGGACCCAGCAAGCCCTCGAGGGGGCTAACTATCGCCAACCGACAGGAAGCCGTCCTGAAAGGCGAGAACCCTTGAACCACCAATGGAACGACCACTCCTACAGAAACAAAACCCTAAACCACTCAACGGAGCGAGAAGAGGCTCACCAAATTATCACAATCGGTCACGCCTCATCCCTTGATGCTAAAAAGATCCGAGTGAAAGTGGCCATCGAAAACCAGCCCTGCCTGATGGAAGTCGATTCAGGATCGTCCCTCTCGATGGTTTCCTGGAAGACCCTCAAGCAGCTCACCCCTACTGTCCAGCGGCAAGACCTCAGATTCCAAAGACTCATACTCAAAGACTATCAGGGTAATCGAATTCCAGTCGTTGGATCCAGCCAGGTCCAGGTATCATTTAAGAACCGTACAGCATTCCAACTCCTGACTGTAATCGACAGGGATCGGCCTAGTTTGTTAGGCCTCCAATGGTTCGCTCCACTCGGAATTGAAGTCGCCGGCATTCACCGAACTTGCAGCAGCGACTGGGAAGAGGACCTCGTCCATGAATTCCAGGACATCTTTGCAGAAAAACTAGGCGAGTACAAGGGGACCCCGATATCATTTAACCTCAATCCCGAAATAGCTCCCATCCGCCTTAAGCTTCGTCGAGTTCCATTTGCCCTTAAACCAAAGATTGACGAGCAGCTTGATAAATTAATAGCCCGGGGTGTGTTAGAACCAACCGATCACTCTCCCTGGGAAACCCCAATTGTGACACCCATCAAGCCGGATGGATTGATAAGGATTTGTGGGGACTACCGAGCCACCCTGAACCACGCCCTTCAACAACATGCTAACCCGGTTCCAGTGGTGCAACACCTCCTCCATTCCCTGGGGGGCGGAAAAGTCTTCGCTAAACTAGACTTAGCCCAGGCATACCAACAACTGCCTGTAGACAAAAAGACGGCAGAGGCCCAAATGATCGTTACGCACCAAGGTGCGTTTAAATGTAACTGACTCCAGTTCGGAGTGAGCGTAACCCCGGGAATCTTTCAAAGTTTGATGGAAAGACTATTACAAGGGATAAAAGGCATTGTCCCATATTTTGATGATGTGTTAATCGCTGCCCCGACTCGGAAAATACTGAGGGATCACCTGGGGTTGATTCTCCAGAGATTTAAAGACTCAGGCCTCAAAGTTAAAAAAAACAAGTGTCAACTATGTACGGATCGTGTAGAATTTTTAGGATATTTAATTGATAGTCGAGGCATTCACCCCACTTAGGGCAATCAAAAACGCCCCAAAACCCCGAAATAAGGCCGACCTCCAGGCTTTTCTAGGACTTATCAATTTTTATAATGTTTTCCTGCCTCACAAAACAACCGAAGCTGAACCCCTACACCGTTTATTGGACAAAAAAGCAATTTGGGTATGGGGACACAGAGAGGAGCAGGCGTTTCGACATGGGAAAAATTTATTGACTTCTGATGCTGTGTTGATGCAGTATCACGAGACTTTGCCTTCAACGATCACGTGTGATGCATCCCCATTCGGAGTGGGCGCCATTTTGAGCCACGTTTTGCCAAATGGTAGTGAAGCCCCTGTTGCCTATTTCTCACAATTACAGTCAAATTGATAAAGAGGCCCTTGCTATTGTGTCTGCTGTTAAGAGATTTCGTGAATATGTGTATGGCTGAGCCTTTACTATAGTGACTGACCACAAACTTTTGCTGGGAATAATAGCGGGAGATAGGCCAACACCTTATATATTATCTCCCAGAATGACTCGCTGGTCAGAATTCTTGGCTGTATATAATTATAAGTTGCAACACCGCCCGGGGAAGGCCATTCCCCACGCTGACGCATTGAGCTGTGCACCACTTCCAGAGACCATTGATGACCCCGCTCCGACAGTGACAACACTGCAGATCGAGACACTTCGAACACTGCCACTAACAGCCCGAGATATCACGATGGAAACGAAACGCGACCCCATTTTGGCACGAGTCCTCAGTTGGGTCGAGCGCAGATGGCCATTGGACCTGATACCTGACGACTACATCCCATTCAAGAATCGACAAATGGAACTATTTTCCCAGAAGGGCTGCATTATCTGGGGTGATAGAGTCGTTGTCCCAGAGCAGTTACGACGAGCGATACTAAAGACCCTGCACGATGGCCACCCTGGCATCGTGTGCATGAAAGCCCTCGCACGAAGCTACGCGTGGTGGCCGGGTATCGACAAGCAGATTGAAGCCTGGGTAAAAGCTTGTCACAAATGCAGGAAGTTAGCAACGCCCCTCCCAAAGCAACCCCGACTGAATGGGAAACACTGAGGGGACCATGGTCCCGTATTCATCTGGACTTTGTGGGACCTACCAAAAAACACACATTTTTACTAACGGTGGATGCCTATTCGAACTGGCTTGAAATCCATGAGATGAGGAATACAACAACCGAATCGGTCATCAGGAAACTAGACAGACTATTTGCAACACATGGATTACCAGACATTCTGGTATCTGACAACGGGCCCCAATTTACCGCGCTGTCCTCTGAACAGTACCTGGCGGACCGCGGTATTCGCCATGCGCTGACTTCGCCGGCGCATCCTGCGGCCAACGGAAGGGCCGAGCGCATGGTACAATTCGTCAAGAAAACCTTGCATAAAATGGACTATGGCGATATAGAAGACAAGATTAACCGGATACTCCTTTTGCAGCATATCACTCCTCACAGCGTCACCAACAAAACTCCCTCCGAGTTATTGATGGGGCGGAAGCTCCATTCCCATCTCGACCGTCTGCACCCATCGTATGAACCTGAAAAACCACACGGATCCAGCACGAAATGCCGTAGTTTCCAGGTAGGCGACTTGGTTTTCGCTTGGAACTTTTCGGGCGAACCGTTGTGGGTCGAGGCAACTGTGGTCCAAGTAACCGGCCCCAGATCGTACCACGTGAGATGTCGCGACGATAGAATATGGAAGCGCCATATTGATCAGCTGCATTCAAGGCTGCAGTCTGGGATCTCCGAGTCCCCTGACTTCCAAACTGAGGGGGGAGGAGATGACGAGGAAGGGCAGAAAGCCTAAGCGGAAGAAATGACCGCTCAGAGGCAACAGGTGAAGAAGGATCGGGGATGGGGGTGACCTCGCCTCAAGGAGATGCCGAAAACATTAGCGGCAACAAAAATTTGGATACAGAACTGGAGGCACCCTTTTCACCAGATAATGACCTACCTGAACAAGACTGTAGCCAAATACCAGGAGGACAACATAAATCAAATAGACAATCAAAACAACCTGCCTACCTCAAAGACTATGTGACCGCACCCCTTAAATGGAACCTGGGGGGAAGGGGTGTTGTGAATTAATAAAAGTGCGTGAATAAAGATTATTGAGAGCTTGAAGTAAAGTGCAGGGTTCTGGCCCTGCACTTCTGATTGGCCGATAATAGCGACATCGGATTGGTCCATTCAGGAGAATTTGATTGGCTATTAACGAGCCTCTCCCATTGGTTAACGGAGCTTGCGCTCCCTGTGTTTCATTGGTTAAATACTTAAGAGCTTGCCTATATAAAGAGGGCCGTTGTGGCCATTGGTTTGAGCTGTTACACCATGTTAATAAAGAGTTTGAAGTTCACTGTTTCACCGACTCGTCTCCATTCTTAGCACCCATGCGCAGAACTTAACATTTCCTATAAAGATGACAGGTTGAAGTTAGAAAACATCGCAGCAGGATATTGATCTGTATGCAAAACTTGTGTTTCCCCCCACTTCCAAAGCAGCAGAAATGCATAGCAAGAATAAATTATTATTATTGTCTGGTCATCTAACTAATATGATATCAGCAGATGTTTGGATGATTTGTAAAAGGTAAAGGTTTTCCCTTTCAAGTAGTCTCTGACTCTAGGGGGCAGTTCTCATCTCGGTTTCTTAGCCGAGGGAGCCAGCATTGTCTGAAGACACTTCTGTGGCCTGCATGACTAAATGTCAAGGTGCATGGAACACTTCCCACCAAAGTGGTACCTGTTTATCTACTTGCAGTTGAATGCCTTCGAACTGCTAGTTTGGCTGAAGCTGAGCCGAAGACAGGCGTTCATCCCATCGCATAGTGATGGGATCAACTTTTGAAGCAGGACCTGCAAGGATAGCTAAATCAAGTCCTAGATTGCAATAGCACTTATATATCACTTCATTGTGCTTTATAGCCTTATGTCAGCCTATTGCCCTCAACAATCTGGGTCCTCATTTTACCGACCTCAGAAGGTTGGAAGGCTGAATTGACCTTGAGCTGGTCAGGATCGAACTTCTGGCAGTGGGCAGAGCTAGCCTGCAATACTGGATTCTAACCACTGCTCCACCAGGAAGAAGGATGAGAAAAGGAATAAAAGAGGGAGGGAGGAAGGAAAGAAGGAAGGAAGGAATAGCACTTATATACCACTTCATAGTGCTTCACAGCCCACTTAAACAGTTTACAGAGTCACTATGTTACCCCCAATAATCTGGGCTCTCATTTTACCAACTTCGGAAGGAGATGAGAATCTCCTTGATTCTTGAGCCGGTGAGAATCGAACTGCTGACAGTCAGCAGAATTAGCCTGCAATACTGCATTCTTGCCACTGTACCACCATGGCTCTTATAACTGTGATATAGATCACAACTGTTACTTGTATGTTTCCATCTGCCTCTACATGGTATAAAATATCTCACAACTATTGTTTTAACATTAACACAAATTCATTAATTTACAGTCAACCTAATGTAGAAGGTAAAGTTATGTCTTGCGTACTCCAAATTCTGTTTCGGTAGCTTTCCTAAACTGTCATCCAAAATGCTATTTGAAGGTTTGCAAAATCAGATTCTGTTGCAACTGCATTTTTGGGCACCCTGGATAGCCTCCTGACTTCACAGCTCTCCCCTGCGCCCTGATTTGTTTCACCAGTACCATCCTTCACATCAAATTGACTTAATGTATAGTTGAATCTACAAGCAGGAAATCAGCTCAGTGAACTTGAGTTAATATAACAAAAGAAAATGCTCACTTAGGGTGTACTTGCTCATTGGGGGAAAATGCTAACATCCATAGTTTCTTTCTTTTTTCTCTCTCTCTCATTTTAGCACCCTGGGGTTTCTACTCAGGATTTATCTGTAAATGAAAGACTCCAAAAATCCTTTTAATCCCAAATCTCCTATTTGCTGAAGCATAGGCTTTGTGGTGCCTTGAAGTGAATATATCTTTGAATGCTTATTGCCTCATCCAACGACAGTATATCAAAATAGGCTATCCACAACCATTGAATCTGTCTTCTTCGCCACTGTCTCAGAGAACTAGCCATGCTCAGAAATCAGAACTGTGCAGGTTTATACGCCTGGTTTGATGATGCTCAGGGACGGTGGCCTTACTTAATTAAATTGAGTTATTTATAGAGCTCACGCCCATTTTTAAAAATGGCATAGCGGGGTTGTGAGATCACGATGTTGACATGGTTAAACATTTGATTTTTTCAGAAATGTGACTGTTCAGCTAAATCTTTCCTTGTGTGACTGTCAAATAGCATTAACACTTTTTCTTCTTTTTCTCAAATGCTGATTTGACTATTTTTGCTCCAGCTTTTCAATTCGTTCTCTTCAGCCAAAACTATGCAGTGTTTGCTCCCTACTGAGCAAAGCTCATGGTCAGCAGAGTACGGAGAATCTAATTATTTAACACACACACCCAAAAAGCTCAATGATGTTTGAGCATAATGTTTTTATAAAATGCCTAACCCATGTGGAGAAATAGTGTATCACTAACACTGTTAGTAAATATATTTATTCATTTATTTTATTTATTTGTCAATTGCTTACAAGATAATAGGTATAAGTAAAAACATAGCTATGAATACATGGATACATATAAGAAAAAATATATAAAATAAACAATAGGACAGGGGCGGTAGGCACGTTGGTGCACTTATGCACACCCCCTACAGTCTAAGGTTAAAGTTAAAGTCTAAACATATATTATATAGCAGGTTAAATGCCGCAAGATTGAATTCTTTTGATCAACTTTTAAGGGTAATTTACAAGTTGGTTTTGGCCTTGGCAGCTGGCAAAATAGCAATAGCCATAGAGTTCGACTTATATACCGCTCCACAATGTTTTTACAGCCCTCCCTAAGCGGTTTACAGCATCAGCATATTTCCTCCAACAGTCTGGGTCCTCATTTTACTGACCTTGGAAGGATGGAAGGCTGAGTCAACCTTGATCTTGGTGAGATTCGAACTGCCAAATTGCAGGCAGCCGGCAGTCAGTAGAAGGAGCCTGCAGTACCGCACTTCAACCACTGAGACACTGTGGCTCATAGCCCAGGATCACTTACACCAGGGGTGTCAAACTCAATTTCATTGAGGACCACATCAGAGTTGACCTTGGGGGGGTGCGCGGGGGGGCAGGGTAGGCATGGCCCACATGACATTACTTGTGTGGTGGCCCAAGCATTCTGCCAGCAAAAATGGACTCCCGAACTCCATTTCCAGCTGCAACAGCCTTCTGCAACCCTCTGCCAGAGAAAATGGAGCTTGGGAGGGCTGCCCCTGCACTCCACAGGCCAGATCCAACCTTGAGCTTTACACTCCTGACTCACAGCATCCAAACTGTAAAAGAACAGGCAGAGCCCGGAGGTGGAGTCAAGAGAGGAATCAGCTTAGAGTCTTTACATTCCCACAAATGGTCTAAATCCAACCGCCCCTTGAATTCTATCGACCCTTATCTATTTGCAGTTTAGTGCTGTTAATTGACTTAGAGGCATGAGCAACACATCAACTTAACTGGAACTTGACTCCCAATTTTTTTGTGCGTGAGATGGACTAAACCTTCCCTGTGCGGCCATTTCTGAAGAAACAAGTCTTTGTTGTTGTTGTTAGTTGCAAAGTTGTGTCTAAACCATCATGACCCCATGGACAATGTTCCTCCAGGCCTTAATGCTTTCTACCATCTTCTGGAGTCCATTTAAGCTCACACCAACTGCTTCAGCAACTCCAGCCAGCCACCTCCTTCTCTGCCCTCCCCTTCTTCTTCTTTTGCCCTCAGTCATTCCCAGCATTAGGCTCTTCTCCAGGGAGTCCTTCCTTCTCGTTAGGTGACCTAATTATTTGAGTTTCCTCTTCAGGATCTGGTCAGGGTTCATCTCCTCTAGGACTGGCTGGTTGGGCGGCCTTGCAGTCCAAGGGACTTGCAGGAGTCTTCTCCAGCACCAGAGTTCAAAGGCCACCATTCTTTGGCACTCAGCCTTCCTTATGGTCCAACTTGCACAGCCACACATTGCAACTGGGAAAAGGAAGTCTTACTTCCCCAATTTTGCAAGGAAAGGGATCTGAGGCCAGGACACATTGCATTTTAGGATCAGTGCTGGTCCTTTGGATCCATCTCCCAAAGGACATCAAGGTTCTCCCCTCACCGATGGCTTCTGAAGAGGTCTTCAGAGAAGTGTAATGTATAAAATTATACATTGCAATGACTTACTTGTCAATGAATACTTCAGCTTCAACCATAACAATACAAGAGCACACAATAGATACAAACTCAAGGTTAATCACACCAAACTTGATTGTAGGAAATATGACTTCAGCAACAGAGTGCTCAATGTCTGGAATACTCTACCTGACTCTGTGGTTTCTTCCCCAAACCCCAAAAACTGCAACCTTAAACTGTCTACTATTGACCTCACCCCTTTCCTAAGAGGGGGTGTGCATAAGCGCACCAATGCCTACCATCCCTGTCCTATTGTTTCTTTTATTCTTCTTATATGGATCCATGTTTTGACTTATACCTATTATCTTGTTTTGACTTATACCTATTATCTTGCAAGCAATTGACAAACCAAGTAAAATAAAATAAAATAAGTTCTGGAGATCATTTGAGTTAACCCTGGCAACTTTTTATCTCGTGATTCATTCTATTTGGATCCACATCTTTCTTTATTACAAACCAAAACCAGGACAACCTCAGCTTTAGAAACGCCAACCACCTCAAAGCATAATAACATTATAAACATATTTCTAGTTTAATATATGATATACTTTTATTCATAAATCTTGATATAGTGTGGGAAAGTGTTTCTCGAGCTTTTTTTTCACCACAGATCCACTTAAAATGCCTTCTGTGGCCATGGACCCCCAAGACTTAATTCTTGATTTAAAATATAACATGTCTTCCATCCTTTGTCGACCCTTTGTGATGACATCACTCTTCCCTCCTAAATTCTGCAGATCACAGATTGAGAACCACTGATATGGCACATTGTTAAAGCACAAAATTTAGCAATTAAAAAGATGGTGTCAGAGCACCTGTCATTTAACATTTTCATGCAGGGTGCTCCATATAAAACTTCTCGTACAAAGAAACTATATTCCAGTCCCTGCTTCGGCTAGTCAAATGTGCTAAAATGAAACATTCCTCCTTGAGAAAAGGAATAGAATGCCACTGTAACTCTAATAAATAATTTCTAAATGACACAGGAGAGAGTGGGCAGGATTCTACGTGTTTTCCATAAGAATAAGCAATTTTTAGATGATTCTAGCGTCCATGAAAAAAATAAAGATTTTTTTTTTTTTAAAGTCCAGAAAATTTTCATTTTCGGGAATGAATAATTTAGGCTTTATTTATTGTGCCTGTGCTTTCTCCTTGCAAAAGGTGGATTTCAAAACTAGCTTGGAGCTGTCCTTCCATGGCGGTTCAGTGACAGGATGACTTACAACTGATAACAGATATCAATCAGAGTTGGAAGGGACCTTGTAGGTCATCTAGTCCAATCTCCCACCCTAGCGGGAGATCCTACACCATTTCTGACAGATGGGAATCCAATCTCTTCTTGAAAGTCTCAAGTGATGAAGCTCTCACAACTTCTGAGGGCAACTTCTGCTCCATTGTTTGATTGTTCTCACTGTCCTAAAATTTCTCCTTATTTCCAGGTTGAATCTCTCCTTGTTCGGTTTCCATCCATTATTCCTTGCCTGGCCTTCAGGTGCTTTGGAGAATAGCTTGACCACTTGTCCTCTCTGTGGCAGCCCCTCAAATATTGGAAGGCTGCTATCCTGTCTCCCCTGGTCCTTTTCTTCACTAGACTAGCCATGCCCAGTTCCTGCAGCTGTTCATCATATGTTTCAGTCTCCAGTCCCCTAATCATCCTTCTCTATACTTTTTCTAAAGTCTCAACATCTTTTTTATTGCGTAGTGACCAAAACTGGATGCAGTACTCTAGACGAGGTCTTACTAAGGCTTTATAGAATGGTATTGGTACCTTGCTTGATCTCGATTGAATCCCTCTGTTAATGCAACTTAGGATTGCATTAGCTTTTTTGGCTATGGTGCACACTGCTTCACCGAAAGCAGCATCCTTACCTGTGAAAAATAACAAACGAATGGCTAATTCATAACTATGAATTATGCCAAAAAAAGGCATTAAGAGTTGTTAACCTAATATTGTGAAGCTTCTTCTCCGGTAACACTGTATTGCAAACCAGAGCATACATAACCTTTGCCAAACCCATTCTCGAATACAGCTCATCTGAGAGCAGATTCGAATAGAACAGAATAGAATGGAATGGAATGGAATGGAATGGAATAGAATTCTTTTCTTTATTGGCCAAGTGTGATCGGACACACAAGGATTTTTTCTTGGTGCAAACGCTCTTAGTGTACATAAAAGAAAGGATATATTTGTCAAGAGTCAAGAATCATCAGGTACAACATTTAATGATAGTCATAGGGTACAATAAGCAATCAAATCATACCAGGAAACAATCAATATAAATCGTAAGGATACAAGCAACAAAGTTACAATTTTACAATTTTACAGTCACAAGGGGTGATAAGGAATGATGAGAAGATTAATAGTAATAGTAATGCAGACTTTGTAAATAGTTGGATAGTGTTGAGGGATACTTGTTTAGCAGAGTAATGGCATTTGGGAAAAAACTGTCCTTGTGTCTAGTTGTTCTGGTGTGCAGGGCTCTATGGCATTGTTTTGAGGATAGGAGTTGAAACAGTTTATGACCAGGATGTGAGGGGTCTGTAGATATTTTCACAGCCTTCTTTTGGACTCATGCAGTATGCAGGTCCTCAATGGAAGGCAGGTTGGTAGTAATTGTTTTTTCTGCAGTCCTAATTGTATCTGTCTCCTTGGGTTGCAGAACCAAACCAGACAGTTATAGAGGTGCAGATAATCTGCTGTGTTTTTTGAAGCACTACTAACTCTTTATAAAGCCGCCTGAGCAAAAACTCTTTTCCCTAAATGAAGAGCAATGACATCACTGTTAATAAATGCATAGTTGCTTTTCATCAGAACAATGGGTAATGTTATGTAAGTAATTTTTTGCAGCGATTGAAGGAAATAACAAGGCCGGAATAGACGGAACTGCCAATTTCCTCATTTAAGGGCACACGTAGCTTTACGCAGATAAGTAATCAAAATTGCCACCATTCATAAGTCAATTTGCTCATGTATGAAAGGAGGAGGAGAGGGGGGAAAAACACAAGGATGTCATGGAGAGATTCCTTCATTTGAGTCACCTTTTCCTGCCCGCTTTCTTTCTTGTGATTTTTATGTCAAAGAATCGAGGCTCTCAATTTTACAACTGTTGTGGTTAGCCGGCAGCAGGTGTGAATGGCTGAGGACAGCGAGGACTCAGATGAGGGGCCAGGACCATTAGGGAGTGGACTACTGCCTTCAGAGATTGTGGGGGCTGACAGCAGTGATGAGGAAGTTCCCGAGGAGCCTGTGCCAAGTGTGCATGCGCGCAGGGCTGCTCATAGGAAAGAGCAGTTACAATAGCACAGGCGACTCAGGAGTAAGGCTGCAAGGTAATGGCCCCTCCTTCAAGAAAATAAAAGGCAGCTGTGAAGTGAACGTTCTTTGTAGGAAGCAAAGTCATTTTGAAACTCAGCCTCGTGGACATTACAGTATCTTAAGTTGGTATTTGAAGACTCTCGTGTTGTGAAATATTTCTTATCTGTTATTTTTGGCAGCCTCACACAGTTTTGGTGAGGTTTGTGCTTATCAAAGTTAATCATTCTGCAGCAGCCTTTTAACCAGAGATTCGTAAGAATCATTAAAAGGTTTCTGTTCCCTTTGGTCTGTGTTTGTTTTATTGGAAAAAGGTTTGAGTCAGAACAACAACAGAGGTGAGCATTATTTGTGGCCTGTTCTAAAAATATTTTTTTTTAAAAAAAAAATAGCCCTTGAAACTCCCATGGACTTAAGTGACCCAATTTCAGTGTAATGAACGCACGATGTAATTGTGTCATAGCATTGCCTTGTTGTTCAAATAGCACTTACTCCATTTCTCAAACAGTTTCTGCATATTATTCATGTAATAGCTCTGGATATTTTAAAGTCGAGGGCAACTCTTGACCATTTTTATTCATCTGGCAAATTGCTTTGGCCTTTTGTTTGCCAGCCAGTAGAAATCCACAACACACAGACGCTGCTTATTTGTTGAATGGCGTTGCCAATACATACACAGGAAGAGGATTGCAGGAGTACAGATACTCCTCAACTTACAATGGTTCATTTAGTGATGGTTCCAAGCTGCAACACCACTGAGGAAAGTGACTTATGGCTGTTTTTTCCACACTTGTGACCATTGTGGTCTCCTCATAGTCACTTGATCAAAATTCAGAGGCTTGGCACTTTGTACTTATAATGACAGTTGTACCCCCTTTTGTGACTTTCTGATAAGCAAAGTCAAGGGGGAAGGCAGATTCACTAAATGACCATGTTACTAACAGATAACAGAGTTGGAAGGGACCTTGTAGGTCATCTAGCCCAACCCCCCACACAAGCAGGAGACCCTACACCATTTCTGACAAATGGCAGTCCAGTCTCTTCTTAAAAGTCTCAAGTGATGGCGCTCCCACAACTTCTGAGGGCAAGATGGTCCATTGGTTGATTGTTCTCACTGTCAGAAAGTTTCTCCTGATTTCCAGGTTGAATCTCTCCTTGTTCAGTTTCCATCCATTTTTCCTTGTCTGGCCTTTGGGTGCTTTGGAAAATAGCTTGACCCCTTCCTCCTCTCTGTGGCAGCCCCTCAAATACTGGAAGACTGCTCTCCTGTCTCCTTTGGTCCTTCTCTTCACTAGACTAGCCAGGCCCAGTTTCTGGAACCATTCTTCATATGGTTTAGTCTCCAGTCCCCTAACTATCATGGTTGCTCTTCTCTGCACTCTTTCTAGAGTCTCAACATCTTTTTTATAGTGGGGTGACCAAAACTGGATGCAATACTCTAGGTGTGGCCTTACTAAGGCTTTATAGAGTGGTATTAGTACCTCACTTTATAGAGTGGTATTAGTACTAACTTAACAGCTGCAGTGATTCCCTTAATAACTGTGGCAAGAAAAATTGTAAAACAGGGCAAAATTCACTTAGCAACTATCTTGCTTAGCAATGGAAATGTTGAGCTCTATTGTGTTTATAAGTTGAGAGCTACCTGTATTGTTGTTGTAGTTTTTATTATTATTTTCTTCTACATGTCTCCCAAAATCCATTCTCCCCAGAAAAGGAGTATTATAAGATTTGGGATTTATTTTATTCAATGGCTAGGTAGAAGAGTAAGAAACTGAAGTATATTGCAATAGTAATGATATATTATAATCGATTATTTTCAAATTAGTTATACTATGAATGCAATTTAGTAAGAACTGGGATTGGTTTTTAAAAATAGCCTGGAATTGAAATTAAAACTTTAATGATAGCATAATAATGATATAATATGATATGGAATGTTGATTAGAATATAATATGAATGTAAAGTTAAGAGGAAAGGATTATCGATATTGTGCATATAATATATGTACCAAACTAACACTACAATTGAAAGGTTTTATTTGTTGCTTTATTTGTTATTCAAAAAAAACCCTTTTCCAAAATCAATTCTTCTACTGAGAAATTTCCTTACAATATAAAACTAAAACCATATACTAATAAAGAGTAGGAATGATACCTTTGTCCAAACTCAAGAATATAACGTGAATATATTATAGCTCCACTAAATAGTGGATTATTTTTTGTTTTTTGTTTTTTTTAATTTGCTAAACATTGAATATCTGAAAGTTTAACAGAAAACCTGGCTTTATAATTCTGTTCACAAGAAGTTGACCTTTATGTGTCTCTCTGAATTCTGATGAAGTTAAGTATGATTTTAGAAATCTTTAGATTTTAGAAATTTTTACAAATACATGTTAAAATGCAGTTCTGTTCCAGAGAGAGAGTGTGTCCTTAGAGTAAAGAAAATTGTAATAGAAACTTTAAGCTTGTAGCGCGATGGCTGACAACCAGACAAAAGTCCATTCTGTAGGAAAACAAGAATTGCTTGTTTTTCTCCTACTGTGGAAATGCAGCCTTCAGCTTTTCTTTTATTCTGATGTTTATTCCCAAAGTCATTCTATCTTAAGACTATTTTCAGAAGATATTTGCCAATCTAAAAGGCATCCTAAAGTATTTTGTAAATACATAAAATTGTCCCTAAGGCTAAAATCTTTGCTTAGATAAAACACACATAATATACTGAGAATTAAAAAGCCAGTAATATTTAACGAAGTTTTCCATTTTTGCCCCTGAGTTATTTTTCCTTATCAATTCTCTTAGTCTGAGTGCAAGTATCCAATGAAAGTATTTGTAGTATGTTGGATAGATAGAGATAAATAGATAGATACCGTGTTTCTCCGAACAATACGGCCTCCACCAATAGGAAGCCCCACCATGTTTTATTGGCATAAAATCAAATTAAGCCCCTCCCCCCAAATTAAGCCCCATATTTAACATGTGAAATGGGGGGGAAAGCAGGGGGGGGCTTGCTGTTAGGAAGTACTTTTGTTGCATGCCCGAATATGGTGCTGCCTGCGTTGGTGGGGCACTTCATCTTGGGAGACCTTCCACCGTTGCTTTCCCTTCTCCCTTGCTGCCCTTCTCTCTTGCTGCTGCCATGTGCAGGCAGTCAGGGCTCCTTCCTGCAGCCGGACCCCCGAGGAGACACTTGGCTTCAGGCGCTCCCATCTTCCCTTTGCTTTCGAAGGTAAACGAATTATTTTACAAAGCCTCCCCTGCCCGAGAGGGCAGCCCAACCCCATGTGGGGAGGCTAATTTCCTGGGGCCTCTTCTGTTCCTCCCCGACCTCCCTACACTGCGCGCCTCTGACGCTCCGGTCCCTTCAGCCCAGTGAGTTCTTCCAACTCAAAGAAAGGCCAGGCGGGCGGCTGCAGAGCAGCAGCAGCGGGTCTGAGCCGCTCGCAGCGGAAACAGCCACCACCCTTAGCCCGACGCGGGGAGAACGAGCAAGGTTAGCGCCCACCAGCCCATCCTTCCCACCTCCGCGGCTCGGTTTCCCCTACCGGCAGGTCCTCCTTTCGTGCGGAGGGCTGCGGGGGAAGGCGCACACCTGAGAGGATTTCTCCCTCTCTCTCCCCGCAAGGTCAACGTACCAGGGCCGCGCCAGAGCCGCAAGGGCTGGGCAGAGCTGGGAAAGTGAGCCGCAGGTGTGTGTGTGCCTCCTCCTGCCCCTCGTTCCCAAATCTTGCCGGGCGAGCCACAGCTTCCTCACCTCTCAGCAAGCAGGAGGAACCTCCTGCCCTCTCCTCTTGACCTTGCGGGGAGAGAGAGGGAGAGATCCTCTCAGGCGAGCAGCCCTCTGCATGACAGGAGGACCCGCCAGTAGGCGAAACTGAGCCGCGGAGGTGGGAAGGACGGGCTGGCGGGCGCTAACCTCGCTCATTCTCCCTGCGTCGGCATAAGGGTGGTGGCTGTTTCTGCTGCGAGCAGCTCAGACCCGCTGCTGCTGCTCCGCAGCCGCCCGCCTGGCCTTTCTTTGAGTTGGAAGAGCTCACTGGGCTGAAGGGACCGGCGCGTCAGAGGCGCTCAGTGTAGGGAGGTCGGGGAGGAACGGAAGAGGCTCCAGGAAATTAGCCTCCCCATGTGGGGTTTGGCTTCCCTCTCAGGCAGGGGAGGCTTTGTAAAATAATTCACTTTACCTTCGAAAGCAAAGGGAAGACGGGAGCGCCTGAAGCCAAGTGTCTCTTCAGGGCTCCGGCTGCAGGGAGGAGCCCTGACTAGCCGCACGTGGCTATGCCAAATTGCCTAATGCCGCGGCAGCAAGGGAGAAGGGAAAGCAACAATGGCCCAAACCCGAAGGTCTCCCAAGTATCCAAGCTGTTGCCGCCCGCCCGCCCACCCACCCGAGGATGCAAGGGGGGGAATTAAGTCACCCCCGAAAAGACGTCCTAGCCGTTTTTTGGGGGGTCAAAAAAAAAAAGGCCCGGCCTTATTATGTGAGAAACACAGTAGGTAGGTAGGTAGGTAGGTAGGTAGGTAGGTAGGTAGGTAGATCGATCGACAGACAGACAGACAGACAGACAGACAGACAGACATGATGAAGTGTGAGAGAATGAAAGAGAGAATGGCACGTGGATGGATGGATGGATGGACAGACAGATGGACAGACACACAAGAAGACAGAGACAAAGTGAGATGATAGACAGACAAATATATAAACACAGAGAGGATTAGATAGAAGAGAGAGGGGGAGAGAGAAAGCTCACCAAGATAGCTATTAGTAGGAAATTTGACTGGACTGTTATTTTATTCATGGACATTTTTATACGAAAGAAAGTGATTTCATATATCACAATTATATATGATGTTTGTTGATCAGCTTGCCAGATTCTTAGTGTTGAAAAACAGATCCTGAAGTGTAAAAATTAAATGTGTTTTGCAATATTAAATTAAATTAAAAATGATAACATTGTAATTCATCCAAACCACTGACTATATGTGTGTGTATATGTATAATGGATTTTTATTTCTAAAAGGTTAGAATTATTCAACCTCACTGGTATTCAGCTCTCCTATTAAAGATGGAATTTTTTTAAACCAAAAAAATCCTGATTCAAAAACAGATGCTATCTTTTCTGTCTGTATCTGTCTGTTTGTCTATTTATCTATCTATCTATCCACCTACTTGCCATTCTCCCTCTTTCATTCTTTCCCTCTTGATCATATTTATCTATCATCTATCTATCTATCTATCTATCTATCTATCTATCTATCTATCTATCTATCTATCTATCTATCATCTATCTATTCACCTACCTGCCATTCTCTCTCTTTCATTCTCTCACTCTTGATCATGTCTGCCTGTCTGTCTCTGTCTGTCTATCTATCTATCTATCTATCTATCTATCTATCTATCTATCCATCCATCCTCTGTCCCCTTTCTCTTTTTCTCTCTCTACTTACCTATCCCTCCCCCCAAAAAAAAACCTTCCATGAACCATGTAAAAATTGCTACTAGCAAGCATCCAACTCCAGGTAGGCCTTCAGAGTTACTCCATCCTCCATCCTTCTGGGACTCTGAATTCCACCAAGGGAAAATGGACCGGCCAAGTGCTTGTATTCTGCACAATGTGTAAGTCAGTTCAAATCAATGACAGTGATGTGGTCAGCACATTCCCTGGACAATGGCTGATTTGGGTCTTAATATTTAGCTTGCTGAGGTTGCAGTCATTCCTGCCCTGTGAGAGGGCAGGGCATTGTTCTTCTTTTCTTCTACTGTTGTTCTCCTGCACATTCCTAAACCCATGCTTTTATTCATTTCCAAACATAACTTTGCCAGCCCAGCATTGTGGGGCTTATAGGATTGTCCAATGAGGCCCAAATGGAAGTTGCATTCTGAAAAGGCTGTGGCTTTTTGGAGAAGTAAAGTTGAAGCTCCATAAGGCAAGACAAGAAACAATGGATGGAAACTAATCAAGGAGAGAAGGGTGGAAGAAGGATGGAGACTAATCAAGGAGAGAAGCAACCTGGAATTAAGGAGAAACTCCCTAACAGTGAGGACGATTAACCAATGGAACAGCTTTCTCCAGAAGTTGTAGATGTTTAATTACTGGAGGTTTTTAAGAAAAGACTGGACAGTCACTCTTATAAAATGGTATAACTTCACCTGCTTGAGCAGTGGGTTGGACTAGAAGACCTCCAAAGTCCCTTCCAGCTCTATTCTGATTGAATAGCTTGCCTTCAGAAGTTGTGGGTGCTCCATCACTGAAGGCTTTCAAAAAGAGACTGGACAACCATTTGTTTGAAATAGTATAGGGTCTCCTGCTGAAGCAAGGGTTGGACTAGAAGATTTCCAAGGCCCCTTCCAACTGTATTATTCTATTATTAATTTAGAAACAAAAATTTTCCCCCATGTATATCTTTCCAGGAAGATTAGGAAACAAGGTAATGGACCAAAGAAAGAGGGGGTTTGGAATACAAAATCCATAGTTAATTTACTATCCCTCTTTTATTTCTAAAAAGCCAATCTTGGGGGGTGGGGTTTGTTTTGTTTTGTTTTTAGGAAATATAAATAAAAAGAAACAAGGTGTAGTCAAACTTCAGATAATCACAGAAACAAGAAACAAGTTCCACTGAATTTACTTTCTGAATCACCCATATAAAATTGCAGTGTAAATCAAGGCTTGTTTATTTCTTGCATTTTAGGATACAAAAACAAAACATAAAAGAAATCCAAAACAGAATAAAAATGTTTATAATATTTCTATGAATTCTGAACTCAGAAATAAAGAATGCACGAGGACAAAGCAAACTCAAACATGTATATTAAATCCTTTTTTAAAAAAAAAGTGGCATATTAAAAATAGATGCTTTTATTTTGTTTTACCCCAAAATGCTGATACATTTGTCACAGATGCATGTAATTAAATTAGAGTGTATTGACACTTTAATCTTCAGTAACTAGCACTTCATGATTGAACTATAGCACAATAATATTTTTCATACATTTTAGTCTTTACTGAGAAGTGTTTATATAACAGTTAGCCCGAGATACCTCTCTACAAATTATTTTTTTAATCAGTAAAATCCTTATACTAAATATCCAAAAAACTCAAACAATGTTAAAATTGCTATTAGTGTTCAATCCCCCTATAAGATGTATTGCTTAAAATATATTATTTCTGATGCAAATTTATTTTAGTTCTGCTATTATTCTGCTATTAAACAAAGTAAAATTTAGTCACTTCAGTAGAAACATTATCCTACAGAACAAATGTAAATTCTTACCTATTTAATCTGATGAAGTTATTCAAGTAAGTCTGTCTCAAGTTTTCTTTTTAGTTTCTTGTCTTTATATCAGAAAAAATATATTTTCTACAGTGAAGAATTTAAATTTGAAATATTCACTATTTAATATATTTGTTGAATGGCAATCATAGCAGTTAATGATATGAAATAAAATGCAAATATAACACATTTATAAATGATAAATGACATGAAATAAAGGCAAAGATTTAAAAAATACAAATAACATATAATTTCATCCTCCCAGCTCAGCTGCTGAATCCATGTTTTTAACCAAAACTTTGGCTGAATTATGTTGCCTTTGCCAGCAAATGGGGAACAAAGAAGATGGAAATTTTAACACCAAGAAAATTTTAATATTTGTAGCGGTTCATTTGTTCATAAAACTAGGATTGGGAAGAATTTAGGCTGTTAATCTTTATGTAGAGCAGATTTTATAGTAAAATGGCTTCCTATAAAATAACCACTAAGTTTTAAGTTCTGAGCAATACAATGCAACAATTCCATGTCGTGTAAGAGGGGGGGGGGAATCAAAATTAGAAGAAATGATTGTGGAGCTGTCCAAGGTCCTGAACTGGAAACCGACATCTCTAATAGGGTTTTATCCATATAAACTTTAAAATGAGCTTATACAAAGATAGCAATAGCGCTTAGCCTTATATACCGCTTTACAGCCCTCTCTAAGTGGTTTACAGAGTCAGCATATTGCCTCCAACAATCTGGGTCCTCATTTTACCCACCTCAGAAGGATGGAAGGCTGAGTCAATTTTGAACCGGTCAGGATCAAACTGCTAGCAGTGGGCAGAGTTTAGCCTGCAGTACTGCATTCTAACCATTGCACCACCAGGAAGGAGAAGGAGAAGGAGAAAGGGAAGAAGGGAGGGAGGGAGCAATTATATACCACTTCATAGTGCTTTACAGCCCTTTCTAAGTGGTTTACATTTTACAGAGTCAGCCTATGGCCCCTAACAATCTGGGTCCTCATTTCACCAACCTTGGAAGCATGGAAGGCTGAGTCAACCTTGAGCCAGTCAGGATCGAACTGCTGGCAGTGGGCAGAGTTTAGCCTGCAATACTGCATTCTAACCACTGCGCCAACAGGAAGGAGAAGGAGAAAGGGAATAAGAGAAGAAGAAAGGAAGGGAGGGAGGGAGGGAAAAGGGAGGAAGGAAGGAAAAAATGAAGGAATAGCACTTGTATACCACTTCATAGTGCTTCACAGCCCTCTCTAAGCAGTTTACTGATATTGCCCCCAATAATCTGGGTTCTCATTTTACCAACCTTGGAAGAATTGAATTTTGAGTCAGCCTTGAGCCAGTCAGGATCAAACTCCTGGCTTGGGGTAGAATTAAGCTGCAATACTGCATTCTAACCACTGTTTTCATCTGAACTATTAAAGCATCTGTGGTTCTTATTTTTACAGGCAGATCGATACTTTAAAATCTTCTTCCAGCTGTTTTCACATGTGCCTCACATTTTCCCCAGGAAAGCGAAGTTGCATGACTCACCTTGATTTTGAAAAATCCCAAGGGATGTGGCCCTATGAGATTGGAAAACAAATATTTACATTAATTATTCTTTTTTAAAAAGTGGTTTGCACGATGTTCCTACAGATTCCTAGCATTCCTTTTGAAGGATTTTCCTAGCCCTAATATCTGGAGAAATAGGTAACTGGATTATCAAAATTCCCCATCCTATTTCTAAGCAGAGATATAGAAAGAATGACTCCACCCATTCTCAGGGCTGCAGAAATTCTTCATCCATTATCAATGTTAACCTTTAACACCAAAAAAGAAAGGTTGAGATATTTGAGTTCTGCATCCCTTACATTCTCTCATTACAGATTTCATGTGAGTTTTGCTGAATATTACATAAATCACTCAGACACTGCTTGTATTTCTGTTGTCTTTGGGAATTAAATGGCAAACTGAAATCGGATTTGTTGTGCATAAGTGTGTGGTATCGTGGCCCTGTGCATCTGGAATTCAGGTTGCTAAGAGATCAGTGCACCTGTGTTATTTTTGAAGTAACATACTTGTAGCTTTTCTAGGAAGCTGTAAAAATTTAAATTACCTCTTCTGTACAACTGTGAAAGGAACAGCAATCCTGTCTCTAACATCTGTGTGAAATTTAGCTGAGGGAAAATAAAGGCTTGTTTCTTTAGCCCAAGTATTTTAATGTGTCCTCCAACTTGCTTTAAACTGGAATATTTTTTATCATTGCATAGGGGAGGAAGTGGCAGAACCTAGAGGTGGAGTTAAAAGAGGGATTAGTCTAAAATCTCTACGTGGCGACAAGTGAATTAAGTTGAACCTCCCTTGAATTCCGTGGTCCCTTATCTAACTCCAAGCAAGTGCTGTTTGTTGAGAAGATTCCTGTGCATAAATTGTTTAACAATAAATCAGTTTAACTGGACTTTTGCATATGGTCTTTCATGCCACACATTATTGGCTTTTATTCATCTGCATTTTATTCTTCTACTGAACATCTACAGATTATAACATCATATCTGAGAACTGTCCATTGGGAACCAGGAAAATTAATCTTCATAAACATTAAAATAAATAGCAGGGATTATTGTAATCTAGCCAATACATAGAGATTCCATGTGTTCCTCCTTAATATAGATTGAGCAGCAGCTAGTACCTTACCCAAAATCCTAAAATCCTTTTAGTTGATACTTAGTACAAGCTTGGAGGTTTGGTTAAATCGGTCAAATAAAGAAAATTAAAGGATAATTTGCAAAAATAATTATTGCTGATTTTTTTAAAAAAATAATTTAATGTCAATTGTATCAATCTAAAGTTACTTATATATATTTTTTTTAAAAAAAAAATAGAAACAGCCCACATTATGGATGCAATAGTCTGATGTGTGAATTCTAGAATTTGTGTATGCATGCCTCATGTTTGTTGAGACTTAATTTATTTTATATGATAAAATGTCAGTGGTATTAATGTATTGTCCAGCTGTTAGAGTATGTGTTGTTGCTATTCTGGCACCAATGTAAGGCTAATTGATGGTCTTTTTAAATAGGTACATGAAAGGGTGTTCAATTTGTCAGATGGAGAGAAAAATCTGTGTTAATTATTATAATTTGGCTTCAACCTGTCTGTATATTCAAAGGATTCTGTTGCATTCTATTGTTATAACCTGGTGTATGCTTGTTTTTAGATATGTGTGCTAATCCTGTAAGCTTAAAATCTATAGCAGTTTTCCCAGGGTAAAGATCTCCAAATGTCTTGGATACGACATTGGAGAAATCTACAGTATATTACAAAATAAAGCAATTTCTGGAATTGTTCCTATTTAGTGGGAAAGCCATCCACTAAATGGAGATGGAGATGGAGAAAGATATTCTCACAATAGCTTTGAGTAATACCTCCGTACCCAGTGAAAATATTTCTTATAATCTAGGTCACCTGCTGTTAAGATCTGCAAGTTTGTATTTTAATTTGGTTTGCCTGTACAGCATCAACTGTGCAGCTTTAAAAAATAAAAAAGTAATTAGGTTGGGTGCATAATGAAGCAATTGTCACCCTTTCTGTTTTGATTTTCTGCTTTGGAAGGAGAAAAGCTAATGAGAAGGTGGAACAGAACTCTGGCCAGTGCAAGTGAACCGAAATGATTGAAATTGATTTGTGTGACTGTTAGTCCACTGTTAATAAGTTGGAGCATCTCAGCTGTCCATTCACTTCCTATAGCAATAGCATTTAGACTTATACACCACTTCACAGTGCTTTACAGCCCTCTCTAAGTGGTTTGCAGAGTCAGCCTATTGCCCCCAACCATCTAGGTCCTCATTTTACCAATTTTGGAAGGATGGAAGGTTGAGTCAACCTTGAGCTGGTGGGAATTGAACCACCAAACTGCTTGCAGCTGGCAGTCAGCACAAGTAGCCTGCAGTACTGCATTCTAACCACTGCACCACCATGTTTCTTAGATATACTGTATGGCAGCAGGGGGAGAAGAGGCAATATTTTTGCTGCCTATATCTTGAGGACTCATTTGAAATTAGAGTACTTAGTTCTGTGTTACAATTTTCACTGTTAGCCTCACAAATACTACAAATTGGAGTTCTTAGATGAACTGTTCCCTAGATTAACTGTTTACATCCTACACTGCAAGGAGAGAAGTTTGAACTACTTGTAGTCCTTGACTTACAGTGGTTAATTGAGTGACCGTTCAAAGTTACAACATCACTGAAAAAGGTGATTTATAACCATTTTTCATACTTAAGACTATTGCAGCATCTCTGTGGTCAGGAGCTTGGCAACTGACTCATATTTATGATGGTGTACATTATGTCTGCAATTTATTGTGACAAAAGCATGTAACTTTGTTTCGTTTTTAAACAAAACTGGTTACAATTTAAATTTTAAACTGTTCTTCTCATCAGGTAAAGACACAGTTGGGTAGAATTAAAATAGGGATGTTTGATTTGCTTGGTTTAAGTTGGTTGGTTGGTTGCCATGCAGAGCGCCCAAATGATCATAGTTTAATCACTTTTAGGTCTATAATTTAACAACCCGCATTCTTATTGATCATGTTTCTGTTATTACATTGTGTGGGGAAGCCAATTTGGTCTCATGGTTAAGGCACTAGGCTAAAAACCAGAAGATGGTGTGTTCAAATTTTGCCTTGGACACTAACTGAAGGACTTTGGGCCAGTCACTCTGTCTCAGCTTCAAAAAGGAGGCAAGACCACATCTGAAAACTGTTGCCAAGGAAACTGCATGAAGTTGTCCATGTAATCACCAAGAGTCAAGACTGACTCAAAGAAAAGGGAGAGGGAGAGAAAGAGAGGAAGGGGGAGAGGGAGGAAGAGAGGGGGAGGGAGGGAAGGAGGGAGAAAGAGACAGAGGGGCGAAGGAGAGAGAAATAGGGAAAGGGAGAGAGAGAGAGAGAGAGAAAGGGAAGGAGAGAG